>OX458323.1:42307179-42328679 GCA_949768715.1 Dascillus cervinus | reverse complement strand
AGACTTACAATTCCCTGACTATATAACGTTTGCATTTATGATTTTTTCACAGTCGCCAGTTGTATTTAATTATTTATCACACATATCAAAAAATCTTACATCCAGAGAATCGAATGTTTCATTATTACTTGATGAAATTTATGTAAATAAATGTCAAACTTTTAAAGCGCAAAAGATTGTTGTCTGTGCTGAAAATAATCCGGCGGAACTAGCCAAAACAGTACAAAGTTTTATGATAAGTTCCTGTTTTGGTCATTATAAAGAAATTGTAAAATTATGTTCATAATTTGTTTAAATACTTCAAATTTAATAATATGATTTATTTGCAACAATTTACATTTTTTTTAAAGGGACAGTTATACATATTGTGAAGGAATATTGAATTCTGAATTAAAAAGTCTTGATACATCAATACCATTGAATTAAATATCTGAAAATTACCAGCAATTTTTATTACAGTTAACTACAAAAATCAAGTAGGCAACGAAACAATTGATTATTATAATTGTTAATGCGGCAAAAACAGTTTCCAATGTTGTTTTCATTTTATTAAGCGATTCTTGCAAAAACGCGACGGTTTTATTAGACATTAAGAAAGTGATACCGGATGTTTTTCTTAATTTCAAATTCGAGCAAAACATAAGGCGTAACTTGACACATTGTTTTGTTTATTTATGTCTGGAAAATTAGGTTATGTATATAATTTGTTTAAATACTTCAAATTTAATAATATGATTTATTTGTAACAATTTACAATTTTTTTAAAGAGACAGTTATACATATTTTGAACGAATATTGAATTCTGAATTAAAAAGTCTTGATACATCAATACCATTGAATTAAATATCTGAAAATTACCAGCAATTTTTATTACAATTAACTAGAAAAATCAAGTAGGCAACGAAACAATTGATTATTTTAATTGTTAATGTGGCAAAAACAGTTTTCAATGTAATTTTCATTTTATCAAGTAATTCTTGGAAAAACGTGACGGTTTCATTAGACATTAAGAAAGTGATATCGGGTGTTTTTTCTTAGTTTCAAATTCTAGCAAAACGTAAGGTGTAACTTGGCACAATGCTTGGTTTATTTATGTCTGGAAAATTAGGTTATGTTTATAATTTGTTTAAATACTTCAAATTTAATAATATGATTTATTTGCAACAATTTATAATTTTTTTAAAGAGACAGTTATACATATTTTGAAGGAATATTGAATTCTGAATTAAAAAGTCTTAATACATCAATACCATTGAATTAAATATCTGAAAATTACCAGCAATTTTTATTACAGTTGATTACCAAAATCAAGCAGGCAACGAAACAATTGATTATTATAATTGTTAATGCGGTAAAAAAAAAGGATTAAATCGGACAGTTAATTTGTGGGTTCATTAATTAATTTTAAAAATCCGCCAAAAATTCAAATAATTTTTTCTGGCCTTCAATTTTTGGATTTCACTTTTCAGAAGTATGTTTTACATCCTCACAAAATTTCAAGCCAAAATCCTTACCAATTAATTGGTTATGAATTTTTCAACTCAACATTGCATGTGGGATCATCTATAATCAAAGCAGCTGACTTTAAAAATCCGCCAAAAATTCAAATTGCAAGTTGTTATGGAAATTCTTTATTTTCATGCAGATGCCAGTAAAATTTGACCTTTTACACAAATTCAATTTTATTGAGTTGAATCATTCGAAATTTAATATTAACTATTTATTGCTTAAAATTATCTATACTCGGTGACACGGAAATTGCAACACCAAAAAGGGGTGGGTTACCAAATTTAACAAATTTAACCGACTTCGCAGTTACCAACAGTGAACACTTCACATAAATCACAAATTCGTTAGTTTCATATAACTCTGACTAGCTTAAAGGATCCTCAGCTGTATGAGCTGTTTCTCCATCTTGCCAAACAATACTCGGACACCATTATTGTTATTTTTTGGGAAAAATAATTAAATGAAAAAAACGAATCCCTCAAAACAATTAACAAAAACAAAACCAGACACATATCATTAAACAAAATTACCTACAACAAATCTCATCAAGTCTTTTAAAGTTGTTACACAATTTTCGATCACATTTTTTTACCGTAATTTCCTCAATTCAAAAAATGCACATTTTGAATGCAATGAAAGTTGTTTACTCGATTATTGGGTCACTATTTTTAAAATGAATTTGTTGTGTAACTTTAACGATTGCACTTTTAATGTCAATCACGGATTTTAATAGAATGATGACATTCGGTTTTTGCAAAATCGTTTTCTTTTTACTAACCAAATTCCTGAGTAAATTATCAACTCGCAAGTCACTCCTGGTATAATAAAATTTTGGAAAAATTCACAGTTGCTAACGCTTGTTTTCGTAGGCGTTACACCACAAACGCACGAGGCGAATTTCGTCGCAAACTCAGCCATTAAAGTGTATTTAAGTGTACTTAACAGACCTGAACTTTCCAGTCACTTTGATGCCACTTGACTCCACTTACCCGAGGTAAGTACAGTAAATGTCGCGTGACCTTCCTACAAAATCCGAAATAAAATTCAAAATCGAAGTGAATAAAACTGAGACAACTGAGTCAATGGCGCAACGACCTGATAAAATAAACAATTTCACCAAATGGTAATTCAGCTTGTTTAAGGCCCCCGTGCCGCGTTTCACATAATGAGGCAAATGTTTTTCTTTAATTAAGAGATTATTTGAATAAGACAAGGTCATTTCTTTTTTGTTTTGCCGCTCTCTTGAAATTCGGCGAAAATGGCCGTTTAATTTAATGTCGACTTTTAATTGAAAATGAGCCTGCAATTTGTCTTCGTGAATAGAAACAGGCATTCTAGCGACGAGTTTCTAAAGCTGACTTGTTCTAAGAAAATCTCGCCATTTGCGCGATCCAGATAAGGTCAAAACGATTGAACAATAGTAAACCGATCTTTCTGTGAACTTCCGGCGACAAAACGACTGATATAACTGAGCTCGAAAGCCTAGGATGGTAATAATATTTAGAATATCTTAACCCTGGAGTCATGTTCTATATGTCCCACAGACCGACTTTTTCGTAAATTTTGTGTAACTTTTTACTATTTTAACAAATTTGGCCGATTCTTCGAGTAGCTGCTTGATTTGGTCATTGCTATTTTCAGTCAGTCGCTTCATAGCCACATATGACCACATTGCATTTTTTTTATGGTTTTTGCACCTTTACGGTCTGTGGGACCGTACAACATGACTGAAGAAAGTAAATAAATCAATTGCAATTATCTTTTACGGCATATTTTTAGACTTATGGATTTCTTTGTTAATTATTATTTTCTGTGTTCTTACTATTGTTTTAGCACAAATTATTTTATGAATACAGTGTGACCTCGATAATCCGAACTAATTAAAACCGCGGTGATCCGGATAAGTAAATAATTCGGTTTATTGAAGCAGGACAGTTTTTTTTTATTAAAACGAGTAACATTTAATACAAAACAACTAGAAAATAGTACATAAACAAAAATTATTTAAAACAGAAGTATAGTTATTAAATTTTATATTAATTTGTGAAGCACATTTGCGGCCACCCAAATGGGAACGTTTTTTTTTTTGGCAACTTGATTTTTGCTTTACATCATAAGCGTCTTAAAAAAACATCAACCAAATATCAATATTATTTTGTTTATGACCAATATTATTTCACGAAAGTCACTGGAATAAAACCAGATTTAATCTATGGAAAAATAGGGAAATTTATGTCAGGTATCGTGCATATTTGGGTGGCCGCAAATTTACTTTGTAATTATTGTTTGCTTGATCCTGTTCTGGTTCATTAAACAAGCCGTTTCTTTTAATCTTTAAAGTACAGGAACATCTTGTAGTGGTACGGATTACCGAGTCCCATCAAATCCAAATTATATGGTACATAATGCAATTGAAATGCTTGGACGGATTATTGAAGAATCCACTATAATGAAGGATCGGATTATCGAAGTCGCACTGTATTTATATTTTTTTTGTATTATCATAATTTTTGATTTAATGTTGCTTCGAATGTGGTTCGAAAAAAAAATAGAAAAATCAAATATTGTCGCAAAAAATGCAACAGATATCTTATGCCTCGAACATATTACGGTCATATGCAATGACTGTTCAACCGAAAGAAAAGACAGTTTTATTTTCGTAAAATAATTTTTTTATAGTTTTCTTTTTATTTGGTTTGACAGGCTATTATGTTGTTTTCTTAGCACCAAAGTTATTTTTGAAAGAAAGTTTAATGATTTGTTGTTTTTTAGACATGTTTCAAAAAAGTGCCATAATTGTGGTACCTGTGAATACCCACTGATAAGTTCAATAACAATAATGTTATATTAAATCTCTTTGTGTTTGATTGTAGAGAAAGGACGTAGTTTCCAATATATAAATTTAGAACTAACCTAAAACAATAATTTTTCAATAATAATTACACTAGAAAGATTCGGTCTCCGAGACCGAAGACATGGACGGGGAAAATTTATTTCGGTACATGACTCTAGGGTTAATTCACACCCCGGGGCTATTGACGGATCTTCGCACATTAAAAATATTAGGTCCATCAAGTGCCAGAAGTTAAAACATGGCCGTTTAAGATAGCAGGAGTTGTGTTTTTTTCTCGAGAAAGTTTTGTGCGAAAATGATTTTTTGGCCATAAAAGTATCTTTGGCCTGTATTAGATTTCAAATTTCGTGCGAGAGTTACGGCCAAGATCTTGTGCGGAATCAGAAATGAGGAAAAATTTTTTATTGACTAAAAAAAAATTAAAATCGATTAAAAAAGAAATTTGAAATTCATCAAAAGTCGCTTAATATTTTCAATACATTCTTTAATTAATTTAATTTACTGGCTACAACTTGACTTTTTTTTATTATTAAATCACATTTTTAATAAAGCAAAATGCCATCTACAAACTTATTGTGGCGAAATTTGAAACTTCCTTCTAGTATGGGCATTCGGCATGTGTCGTGCAGCGTTTTTCCACCAATAACTCAATTTACCAAAAAATGTTCTTCAAAATGAAGCGACTGGGAAAGAAACCCGTCACATTGGCGTTCAAGTTTTATTACGTCATCGGGATTTTAACCGAATGCGCCCGAGTGAACACACCTGCTTCGTCCTTGGGCAACAGAGCAAAATAAATGACATTATTTAACATAAATACTGTGTGATTTTGTCGAAGACAGTTAGTAGATTAATTCTGCATAATTTTCAACACGAGAATCATAATTTTTAGTTTGTTTTGAACAACTTTCAACAAAAAATTGCGTTTTTTTAAGTTTCTTGCTTGTAAAATTGAAACTAATGAAGCAATCTAATGATGTGAATACGCGAATTGTGGAGAATTAAATTGCGATGAGAATTTGTCCGGACCTAAGTCGATAAAGTGTCATTTTCGAAAAAAACAAACATTATAAAAAAACAATTGACCGGAGCTAAGTTGAAACGTGTCATTTTCGAAACAAAATTGAAATATTTTTTTTTTATCGGACCTAAGTCGATAAAAATTCACGTAAAACCAATATTTCACGCGATAATTGAGAAAAACTGATTTTCGCAGCCTTCGACCTTAAATAATTTATTTGGCGGACACGATTTTTCAACGGACTTTTTACACAGTGTTTCTTATAGCGATGCAAAGAAAATCGCGAAGGAAAACCTTCACTTGGAATTTTTTAGAAAATGAATCTAAAATGACTGGACTATAAACAATTTGAACCTATGAAATTTTAATCCAAAACATTTTAAATTAAAGGGGACGATAGTCCTAAAAAGGATGGGAATCCTTGTTTTAGAACATAATGTTACATTACATTTATGTTTTTTAAATTATTATGTTTCGAAAGAAAGAATTCAAATTTTTATTTGGAACGACCGTTCAAATTTCTTTGCTTCGCCCCCCACTGATTAATGTTCGCTGTTCAGACAGCGTCATATGCGCAAACTTGAACGAAATAAGGTTTAGTTTGTAGCACACCATATAATACTCCCATCACGAATTCATCAAATAAAATTGAAAAATCGGGATAAATCCGAAACAACACCTAATTTTTCTAATAAATCGAAAATTAGAATAAATAAAGTTCAAAATTTGAATAAAGTGAATTTAAAAATTTTGAATAAATAAATAAAAAATGTGAGCAAATGAAGTCTAAAATTTGAATAAGTGAAAGATAAACAATTTTTCTAATAAATAAAATATTTGAATAAATTAAATATAAGAAATCTGAATAAATCCAAAATATTTCAATATCTCTAATAAGAAAAAAATAGTTAAAGCAAATTTAAGAACACCGATTAAATCACAAATTCAATTTTTCTAATAAATAACAAAATAAAGTCTAAAATTTGAATAAGTCAAAACTACAATTTTTCTAATAAAAAATTTTAAAATCTGAATAAATCACAGATTCAACATAATTTGCCTGACAACTCAAAAATACGAACAAGCAAAAAGTCAACAACAAATTCACAACGTACCAAAGGCGAAGAAGATTTCTGAAATTCTCCGGCGGGATATGAACCGACTTGTGCTCTTGGTTCTTATTCGCCAGATTCCTAATCAAATTGTTTATGTTGTGCTTCCCGTGAGTATCGGTGTATCGGTGGTACTTGGGGTCGACGAACGATTTTATCACGGTCATGGCCTGATAGTGCAAAAAGAACAGCTCGAGCACCGTGTGGTTCTGGTGGCTCCACAACGTCAACAGCTTCTCGGTCGGGGAGTTCCCCCTCAAAATTTCGCACCGAAGCAACTAGAAAAATTCATTCAATTCTCGATTTTGTGTTTTATGTGTGTGTTTGTGAGTTCTCACCTGGATGGTCGCTACATCGTATTGCATATGTTTCCCATTTGTCGTTTTGGTCGAGAGGATTCGACACAATTCTTTCCGTTCTGTGTGGGGCAACTGGTGGATGTACATAAAATGATTGTCGGTCATCTTAACCAATTTTGTTGGATTTTCCCCACAATTAACTATAAAAGTGAGGTTAGGTCGGAACTGAAAATACTATCCATTTCATGGGGTTTAATAACTTCAACTTAAATAGTAACTGCTAATTAATTAAATCTATTCATTTTTAATAATAATTATAAAACTATAATAATAATCTTGACATTTACAACCAAACATACATAATGATATGATATGACGTCACTGTCTGATCAAGTAAGCGATTTTCGCCCTTATTGAATGGGTTCCATAAAAATAAAGCGAAAGGGAAAGAAACCGGTCAAATTCGCATACCTTCAAGTTGTTCGTTAGTGAGACGACCAAGTGTGCGAGGGAGATTCAAATATTGGAAAAGTATTGAGCGATTTCTGAAGAGACGGTGCAACCGATTTTCAAATTCTAAAGTGTATATGTCTTAAAATATTGTTTGAATTTGCGCCAACGTTTTAGTTTTTTAATTTTTGTTTTAGTAAAAAAGATACTGTATTTTATATTGTTATTAAAAAAATTACAAAAAATCGGCCCAACGGTGACACCGGTTAACACCGATTTCTTAATGACAAAACTTTTTTTATTTTTGAATTTTGTCAGATAATAACGGCCGAAATGGAAAAATGAATTTTTCTTTGACAATCGCATACCGACAGTCCGCCGGGCTCTGTTATTTACAAAAGAGTGGTGGGACGTGCGGCGGTAAGACAAAAATAATATACTTTAATATTTTATTTCTTCAATACAGTAGAATCCCGATTATCCGAGTCTCGGTTATCCGAGTCTCCGCGTTATCCGAGCGACCCCTGCTTTTTAATTGTTCCGTGTTATTCGAGCTGATCCTAAATTTTATCCGAGTTATTCGAGAAAATTCGGAGAAATTCACTAAAAAAGTTGCATGAGGCAAAAAATCGTCTGGCTTTGTGATTGTTTTCATTACTTAGAAATTTGACAACAGACACATTCACTGCAAGTGATGGTTGGCTCGATCGCTGGAAGAAATCGATCGCTGGAAGAAACACCATGGAACTCGACAACTAAAAATCTGTGGTAAAAAACTTTCTTTAGATACAACAGGCATTCAAAAATTTTTAAGACGATATCCACAAACTGCTACCAGAAGAAGGTTACTCAACCGATCAGATCTACAATTATGATGAACCTAGCGTAAATTTTAAATTGATGCCAGCAAAGACTTTGGCTGCTAAACCAGAAGCTTCGGCCCCTGGGTATAAGCGCAGCAAAGAAAGACTGACTGTAATGGCTTGTAGCAATGCATCTGGGAGGCACAAGCTTTCTTTAATGTGCATTATAAAATCTGCAAAGCCACGAGCTTTCAAAAACATATCCCAAGGAGCTTTACCTGTTTACTATAAAAACCGGAAAGCTGCCTGGATGAACAGAACACTGTTTAAAATTTGGTTTTATGATGAGTTTGTGCCCAGTGTAAAGACATTTATGAGAACCAAATATTGCAACAAGAAAGAGGTGTAATTGTGCAAAACAATCCAAAATAACATTGTATTTGTTAAATTAATAAACTTACGTATACGTATGTACATATGTATGTATGTAGTTGTATGAATAATGTGTATTCATCTAACATTTATTTTTTCCGTAAGTCTCCGTATTATCCGAGTTTTTTCTTATCCGAGTAGGGGCTGGTCCACATTAGCTCGGATAATCGGGATCCTACTGTATATCTTGGGGTCAGAGTGGCTGAAAATATAAACAAATTAAGCCGCGAAGAAAAAGATGATTTTTATATTAGATGTCGGCAGTTTTTGATAGTTTCCTGTAACGAAATAAAAAAAGATTTGATTTTAAAGAAAATATTTTATCCAAAATTGCAATATTTGATAACAAATATAGTAAGCCAACGCCATCTTTATTTACAAGCCGTGAAGCCATGCTTGGCAACACCGCATTAATGCACAGAAGTAGGCCGGGTATCATTGCACGTCGGTTGCAATCGAAACTTATTAAAAAATAACTAACATGAAATGATCCATACTACATCATTATTCTGATAGTATTAAGAAATAAAACAAAAGTTAGTAAAGGCAGGAAATTTTATTTTGTGGTATTTATTAAACATTAAATAACATTATTTACAAATAACATATTTTTAACGTTTATTCTTCTCTTTTGTTAGCGTAGCTAATTTCCTTTTTTCTCTAAATTTTTAGTGCCATTTGTTTCTTTTGAATATTTTGTGTAGTTATTCAACAGAATATTTGCAAAAACAGAATACAATGTTTTAAACAATCTAGAAACATCGTTGCCACACAGACAATGTAATTCAAATTGTTGAAAAAAGTTATTGGAATTTAAGCTTAACTGTGTCAGTTGAATTAAAATGCCTTTTTGACAGGAAGATTGCAAAAATTTTGTTTCCCACACGCTATTAGCTACAATATATTCTAACAAAGCATACATATGAAAGAAAACACACTTAACATGGTAACTTGGTACACTTAAGCCACCTCGCTGTAAAAAGTCAAAATATTCGTTGCAAACATTACTACCGCGTCCTTCCTCAAATAAAAAAACACAGGCAGTACATTCCAGTTTTTTGCAAACAGATCGTGCTCCATAGCCACAAACATATATGCAGCTTGATTCCTCGATTTCACATAATTCAAGATAATTTGAAGTTATAATGGGGCGAAATTGATCAATGTCAACATTATATAAATTTGATTCAGTACTTTCATTAGCAAAGTTGCTAAAGCATGCTTCTCTTTTATTGATCATTTTCAAAATATGTCTTATTCGTAATTTGTTTTCTGATTCAATTACTTGCCTAACTGATACATTATAGTTTGATCCAGATAGTCGTCTGTACATTCCAAACCTTTTCTCTAACTTGTCTGTTTGAAATTTCCCCAAGAGTACATACGAAACATTAAATTTTGTTAAAGCATCGTTAGCAATTTTACATAACACTTGAGATGCTCTTCTTATTGCTTCAAATGTGTCGGAGCTTAAGCCAGCTTTGTCCTTGAAAGACTGCCATGCTTCTATCCAAGACAAAAAACGTTTCAAAAACAATAACTTTTCATCCTCAATACTACAAACTGGTCCTGCCCATTCATTTCTTTTTATTTTTCCTACGATAGGGTTTTTAGAATTTACAATATCCCACCAGATGCGGAAAATTTGTAAAAAATTTGCAGTATCTGTACATTTTTCTTCCGTTTGTAAAGCAGCAATAGTTGACATATGAAAAACATTATCCACTAACAAAACGTTTTGTCTCTCTAAATTCGAGGGATACAAAGTTTTATAACTCAACTTATATGCTTTTTTAATTAACTTATTTTGCTCGTCCTTGAAAAATAGTCGCAAATGTTCGAAACATGCATACCGTTTTATTGTATAATTTTTAAAATCAGGATATATTAAAGTGTGAAAAGTATCTTTTTTGTTCAACCAGTTATTCCTAACATTTTTAAAAATGTGAACAGTGTCATACGATAGGTAAGTAGTAATATCAGGGAAGCATGGATTTGGCATAGATTCGTTTGAAGAAATTAAAGTGAACATATTCTGATTTATTCTATTGTTATCAGTTAGTATCGCAACTATAGGAAAACCACATTTTTGAACAAATTCAATTACCTCATTAACGAGTATCTTTAACTGATCTCCTGTTGTGTTATTCACAGGAACTAGTCGAATAACTTCACTAAAATTACCAAAAGCAGAAGAGATCATAAAAGTTTCAATAGTTTTTGCCAGATCCTTAGCATTATTTTCTGAACTGCCAACAATTCCATTGGCTTTAAAATCTAACTTAGATTTCACATAAATTTCATCAATTTGTAATATTGTATATTTTTCTCGAACAGTCAAGTTTTTGGAAATTTGTTTCAAATAGTGACTTGTATTTGAAAGATTTTTGTCTGGTTTTACATTAAATCTAGAAGATATTTGTTGTAAATATCGTTTACTAGGCAGCAGCAAATGATCTTGTAAGAGCATGTAACAAGACGATGAATATGAATAAGCCATAAATGCAAACAAAATAGTTGCTGGGGAATATTTTCGTCTTTTTAACAATATCATGTTTAACTGATCAATTAAAAGTTCCAATTGTTTTTTATGTTGATAGTCTTCCATTTCTTCAGCTTTTTCGTTACACGTAACTAAATTTTCATACGACTTTTGCAAGAAAAATTCAAAAGATCGAGTCCTTAAATTGTGTTGACTTACGTTGGCATACCTAACTAATATATTTTCAAGTTGCGACCATCGAGATAATTTTAAATCACAAGGGAGAATCCAGTTCAAATCGTGAGCAGAAATTTCTTCTTTTCCAATAAAGAGTTTTAATGTTAAATCACTTTTCACAAGAACACTACATAAAATTTCGGTGGCACTTAACTCAGTTTCACTTTCAGAAGAACTATTAGAACACTCAATATTTAATAAATACAGCCAAACACCAAAGTTGCTCTTAATTTTAAAGTTCCACTTTGTTTCACTGTTTATACCTTTAGTTTTGTTTGAAAAGTGTCAAGAAAATTTGTAAAGTCATTTATAATATCAGATTTTACAAATTCTTCAATTTTTCCAGCTTCTTTTGATTGCAACGCTTTCCTTCTTACTTCAGGGTCTTTTCGTCTAACTACTGTTGAAGTTGAAGACAGATAAACTGGAAGATTTTGAAAAATTGTGGGTACAGCGTCTTCCTTTCATTTTGGGTGTGCTAATAGCAACGTAGTAACAGTTGACCCGTTTTTGTATATCTGATCTAATATAACATCATTTTCGTTAAAATGTTTTATACAAACAGATGAATACTTCGTAGGCTGCCAATTTTTCCTCGGGATAGCTCGAAGCCATTTCTTTTTCGTTTCTTCATCTTTTGGAAATGAAAACGTAGTAACTGCAGCTTGCCCCTTTACGGATACACTTTCGTAATTCGATTTGCAGCTTGGGACACAACATTTTCTAGTCATCTAAAAAGTTTTCATGTGAAAAGCATGAACCAAAGGTTAAATGTACTTACTTTCTATATTGTCGAATATCAAATTATTGAGTTAAATATTCTGATAAATACACACAGGTTTGGAAATACCACAACTATCTAACGTTAACTGCACTTTATAACAATATCAACAATAACTCAATGATGCAATGCTGAACTGAAGAACGCAAAATGTCCGCCTAGCAACACTGCTGCCAAATTTCTTAGTTCACGGCTTGTAAAATAAAGATGGCGTTGAGTAAGCCCAAACCTCAATCGATTTTAAATATTATAAACTCTTTGCCTAGAATCATAAAGCCAACTGAATTAGATAGAAAACAAAGGGTGGATGATCAGTGGAGGCTGTATTGTCAGTATTTTTATAATTTTGATGACGAATATAAAAATGAAAGTCTTATAGACAAATATTGGTATAAAATTATGATATTTACTGACCTGTCAAGTCAACATTTATTTAAAGATTTGGGCGAATTTGTTTTAGATATATTAGTAACACCACACTCAAATGCATCATGTGAAAGAGTGTTTTCCAAAGTAAATTTAATTAAAACTAATGTCCGAAATCGGATTTGTACAAATTCAATTAATGGGTTGCTCTTAGCATCCCAGAGTACTAATGGGGAATGTTACAATTTTGAGGTAACAAATTCTATGCTACAAGCAATGAAATCAAAAAATTTGTACAAATCCGATGATGAGGAAGATGTGGAGGTTTCTTTTGACACTTAGTTCACATTATTTCAAACTTTTATGCTAATTATTTACATATAAATATATCTAATATATCATTTTAACATAAAACAAATCCAAATTAGTGTTTTATTTGTATCGGCTCCGGCGTATAGTTGATAGTTATTTGTACCATAATTTTCCCTAAATTTCAATAATTCTGGCATCATTGCGCTATAATTTTATATTTGACATCTGGCATCGCCGGTTAGGTCCTTGCAGTATGTTTTTATAACCTCGAAAGCATTTTAAGGTTATACCAAACCAAAACAAGGTGATTTCACCTATTTAAATTTATAGCCTCCGAATGTGGTGTTTTCTAAACGTCGGAGGCTCTGGTAGTTGTCTGAGTTGTTTTGGTTAACTATTTTCAGAGAAGCCTTAGTTAGAGGATGCGAATGATGGCATCAAAGTGAACGGCATACCAGTTAACAACCTGCGGTATGCGGATGACACCGTTCTCGTAGCAGACAGTGAGCAGAACTTGCAGCATGCCTTGTGAAAAGTGGTTAAGGCGTGTGAAAACTAAGTACATGATCGTGTGAGCAAAGACCCAAGCGCAGATTAAGGACTAATAGTCAACGCAGTGCCGATCCAAAGAGTGGAGAAGATAGACTATCTAGGGAGCGTAATTAACGACCAATGGGACCAGGAAGTGAAATGCCGCATTGAGAAAGCGTCCGACAAGTTCTCTGCAGCAGTGAATTGGCACTACAACTGCGGGTCAGAATTGCGAGATGCTACGTGTTCTCGGTCCTGATGTATGTATGATGTAAGCTTGGACAATGAAGAGGCTCAAAGCCTTCGAAATGTGGACGTATCGACGCATGCTTTGCATTAGCTGGAAGGACAGAGTAGGTACGGAACGAAGATGTTATGGCCAGAATGAATAAGGAGAAGGAGCGTTGTAAAGCTGTAAAAGATTGAGGGGAAACGAGGTCCTGGCTCAAGAAGAACCTAAGGCAATGGTTTGGGCAATCAACAACTTCCCTATTTCGCGCTGCTACCAATAAGGTCATAGTTGCCAATATGATCGCCAACGTCCCTTAACGGATACGGATACGGAAAAAGAAGAAGAAATAAATCGTGGCGAAGCAAAACCATGAATAAAAGAAATTTCAAGCGCTGCAGGTAGAGTATAAACATTCAATTTCGATTTCTCACTTGTCCAAATGTCGTTAGCAAAAGAAAAAACTCTCTCAACTGTTGCATTAGTTCCAGGGCGGCAGTAAATTGAACGAGAATAAAGAATACAAGAATTCGTTACATCACACACGCAATGGATCGGCCTGGCATCGTTCGAGTACTGAGATTTACAGTTTCCTAAAACTGTATAAAACCAAAGCAACGAATTAAAATATAAATGAAAATTGCGTAAGAACACGCCGCATAAAAAAAGACCTGAGGTGTGGATATGACAGACGATAGTTAGTCGTCAGTGGACGATAGCAGCGATTCTGGTGAACATTCGATAGTCATCGTATTGTTAGAAGTGAGGTTAGTTTTGATGACAGCAAGTGAGATCTCGTGATTTTGCCGCCATACATTTCTATCATGTTTAAAGTGTCAGATAAACATTGGGTAAATTATCTGTACCTTTATGGAAAATCACACTGACCGACTGACTGACTGACTGTTGGCCGCTTGAATGTACCCTCCGCCAGAGACGCCCATAAAAAATTGTCGGAAAGGTTAACTGTCTAACTGAATGCAGACTGCAGACTGGGAGGAAGAAAATCTGATAAGTGGCAAAAGGTATGTGATATAAATTAATTTGAGACTTAATTATTAATAATTGGAATTTTGTAGACATGGACTGACTTCAAATACAAAACTTACAGCCCTATTCTGTAACTCACAACGGGACCGTTGGCTAAAGGTTTTTGTTCACAAATGGAAATAGTTATTCTGTAACTCAACGACATTCGTTGAGAACTGTCGTTCATGAAGAACGGATGCGTTTCGTATCGCCGTTTACTCACCGTTAAGAGATTTTTAGGTTACAAATTGTGTGTGTTGTTAATTTGTTATTGTGAAGTAAAAACATTATGGATGAAGCGTTTTATGAGTTTTTACACGAATTGCAGCAGCGATAAGTCACTGTCATTAATATTCTTTTCCATAAGTAGATACATTTCAACAATACAATTTTTTATTACCTGTTGGCAGCAAAATAATCAATTGATGCGCAATTTGCGAGATATGAGCAATCCATTCAACGCCCAACATCCAACTGCAGTATTTAAGCAAATGGGAAATGTGGAAAATTGTAAGCTATTTGTAATGTCAATTTTTGCATAATTACTATATTTCTACTTTTTCAGATTTATTTCTAGAAGAGGATGCAGATAACAAACAAATGAGATTGGTGTGGATATTATAGATCTATATCAGGAAGGTATCAATGTGCGGAACTCTGTAGTTAGAACTATTTTACACACTAAATAAATAAATCGATTTTCTCTTGTAACGTATTTTGAAATTATAAACCGAATTAAATAATTACGCTACAGTCAAGTTCCGTTCTCACTAACTGTACGATAGAAAATTTTTCAAAAACAAGAGAAATTGAATATTCAAGCCTTTCTTCACCATCTTCTTCATTTAATGAAAATTTTATATTATATTGCAGTTCTAATTTATTTATTTTTAACCAAGTTATGGTTTTGTTCTGCGCTATAATTTTTTCAACATTTTTATTCAGAGCCTGCCTGCAACTCGAAAGTTCCAATTTCTCTTGGTTTTGAAAAATTTTCTATCGTATCGTTAATTGTGTTACTTTTTTCACTTTTTTGGTCGCCAATTCGTGCAGGTACAACAGAAATTGTTATGCCACGAGAGCACGATGCACGATTCAACTATAACCCCTCACTTTCTTCGCAACAACTTCATGCAAAAACGTAGTCCCCTTTCGTTGAGAAGTTTTCAATGTTTGGACAGCCAACGAGCGAATTAGAGAATACCGAATTGAAAGGTTTCGTTATCAACTTTGTTGAAACTCGTTCATGAACGCAAAGTTACAGAATAGGGCTGTTAAAGAGGAAGGCAAGTGCCAGGAAAGGAGAAGATATGGGCAAAAGTATATACGAGGAATGAATTCTTGGAGTAAGATTTTAAAATATGTTTCTAACAATGAATATTTCGATAGATAAATAATTTAATCTATTGAATGTATATGATATCCATTGTCTGTTTTAGCTTGATTTTATAAATAACAACTTACAAGTTCAAGTTCACGATGATAGTGTGAACGAGTTGCCATCATTAGCAGGACCTTCTGGAGTGCCAATGACACCATCCACCTCGAGCGGCAGTACTGTTGAAGCTATAGCTACGCCAAGCAGTCGAAAACGTAAACGGGCGACAGATTACATCAGCAATACCTTACCATAGATTGTCGATGCCATAAACAGACTGACAGATGTTCTTGATATATTGAATTTTGTTACCTTACTTTTATTATAATTTATTAGTAGAAAACCTCAGCCCTAGAACGGGCTGACAGTACCTATTTATTGTGTATTTATGCATTTTATTTATCTATTTTATTTATTATTTATCTACCATTTTATTTATATACATTTGCATTGCAATATAATGTATTTTGCTTTACTTACCTTTAAGCTCCGTAAATTGGCGATATAAAAGATATAATTAGTCAATTGTTGACACTCAGCTTCGTCGCCTACTCTGATCCGTTCAAAAAAATTTGCAAAATAGACCACCAACGGGAATTATATTTGAATCGGTGAGTTGAAAAACAGTACAAGTCCAGAAATCTTATTTTGAGATAATCAACAATAAAAGTGTTAAGACAAGTGCTTTTATTCATTGGGCGGCCAAACTTGCCGAAACACTTATTCAATTTCACCAAATTGTAGTGCTCTTAGTCTCAACTTATTCTTCTTCATATTTAAAGCAATTTTATAACATAAAATCAAAATGGACTTGTACTGTTTTTCAACTCACCGATTCATTTAGAGATTGTTATATTAAGTGTTCAACATTAGTAACTTTGTTATTATTGAAACCACAAAGTCTGTTATTCACGAAAATAATATTGTTTTTAAAAAGAATGCCCCATACTTTTTGACCTATTATTACCCACTCGATCACGACAGACGACTATCGCCGCACGACGGTTGTTTAAGGAGTCAAGGCGATGGAAAACATTTTAATTTATTATTAATCCGTCACCTTTAAACGAAAAAGGCGGACGAATAAACATCGTTCCACATAAACTGTGTTTTATTCGTATAATAGTGTGTTCGTTTGTAACACTATTTCGAAGGAATCTTTAATTTTTTACATACTTTAGTGTAGTGTATTAAATAAAAAGTTTTCGTGATAGAAAAGTAGTTGATTTGAAATTAGAACAAATTAAATTTGCGAGTGTGCGAGTTACATTGTAGAGAAAGAGAGAAAGAGAGAGCGGGAGAGAGAAAAAACGAAGAAGAGAGAGAGATAGAGAGAGTGTGTCAATTTGTGTGTGTGTGTGAGAGAGAGAGAGAGAGAAAGCGAGAGAGAGAAAGAGTGTGTGTATTTGTGTGTGTGAGAGAGAGAGGATAGAAAGCGAGAAAGAGAGAAAGCAAAAAAGGGAGAGTGTGTCAGTGTGTGTGTGTGTGAGAGTGAGAGAAAGAAAAAGCGAGGGAGAGAGAGAGATCGGGAGTGAGATAGAGAGCAATGAGATAATGAAGTAAAGTGTTTGGGTGTTCGAGTGCTCGAGTGTACGAGTGTGCTAGTGTGGTGGTGTGCTAGTGTGCTAGTGTGCGGGTGTGCGAGTGTGCGGGTGTGCGAGTGTGTGAGTTACATTGTAGAGAAAGAGAGAGCGGGAGAGAGAGAAACGAGAAAGAGAGAGAGAGAGAGGGTGTGTGTTTATTAAAGAGAGAGAGAGAGGAAGAGAGAGAGGGTGTGTGTGTGTGTGTGAGAGAGAGAGAGAGAGGAAGAAGAAGAGAGAGTCAGTGTGTGTGTGTGTGTGTGTGTGAGAGAGAGAGAGAGAGAGGGAGAGAGAGGAAGAGAAAGACAAGGGGGAAGCGAGAGAAAGTGTGTGTGTGTGTGTGTGTGAAAGAGGGAGAGAAAAAGAGAGTGGGAGAGAGAGAGAGAGAGAGAAAGACAGAGGGGAAGCGAGAGAAAGTGTGTGTGTGTGTGAAAGAGAGAGAGAAAAAGAAAAAGCGAGAGAGAGCGAGAGAAAGAGAGAAAGTGGGAGAGAGAGAAATAGAGAGAGAGGGAGAAAGACAGAGGGGAAGCGAGAGAAAGTGTGTGGATGGGTGAGAGAGCGAGAGAAAGAAAAAGCGAGAGAGAGCGAGAGAGAGCGAGAGAAAGAGAGAGAGAGTGGTAGAGAGGGAAATAGAGAGAGAGGGAGAAAGACAGAGGGGAAGCGAGAGAAAGTGTGTGGATGGGTGAGAGAGCGAGAGAAAGAAAAAGCGAGAGAGAGCGAGAGAGTGCGAGAGAAAGAGAGAGAGTGGTAGAGAGGGAAATAGAGAGAGAGGGAGAAAGACAGAGGGGAAGCGAGAGAAAGTGTGTGTATGTGTGAGAGAGCGAGAGAAAGAAAAAGCGAGAGAGTGTTACCGGAACGGCCTTTCTCTACATACAAGCGGCCGCCTAACTGAGCACGGTACATGGCAGTATACGATGTTTTGTTGCTGCCATGGGGAAATCAAATAAATAGAGACGTCACCTTTTATACAAAGGAATGACCAGACGTGTTTTTACAACAAGCTCCGTATTTTTATTTGTGTTTCTTTATGTGGGTAATTTTTAATGTACCAAGTTTGTAACAAGAGAGAGAGAGCGGGAGTGAGAGAGAGCAATGGGATAATGAAGTAGAGTGTTTGGGTTTTCAAGTGTTCGAGTGTGCCAGTGTGCGAGTGTGATAGTGTGCTAGTGTGCTGGTGTGCTAGTGTGCGAGTGTGCGAGTGTGCTATTGTTCTAGTGTGCTGGTGTGCTAGTGTGCGAGTGTGCTAGTGTGCTAGTGTGCGAGTGTGCTAGTGTGCTAGTGTGCGAGTTTTCGAGTGTGCAAGTTACAGTGTAGAGAAAGTGGGAAAGAGAGAGCGGAGAGAGAAAAAACGAAGAAGAGAGAAAGAGAGGGATAGAGAGGGAGTGTGTCAGTTTGTGCATGTGTGTGAGAGAGAGAGAGAGAGGGAAAGAAAAAGCGAGAGTGAGAGAGAGAAAGAAAAAGCGAGAGAGAGAGAGAGAGAGAAAGCGAGAGAGAGTGTGTGTGTGAGATAGAGAGAAAGCGAGAGAGAGAAAGGGTGTGTGTTTTTGTGTGTGTGTGTGTGTGAGAGAGAGAGAGAGATAGAAAGCGAGACATAGAGAAAGAGAGAGAGAAGGCAAAAAAGGAAGAGTGTGTCATTGTGTGTGTGTGTGAGAGAGAGAGTTAGAGAAAGAAAAAGCGAGAGAGAGAGAGCGAGAGAGAGAAAGATAGAGATCAATGAGATAATAAAGTAGAGTGTTCGAGTGTGCTAGTGTGCTAGTGTGCTAGTGTGCTAGTGTGCTAGTGTGCTAGTGTGCTAGTGTGCTAGTGTGCGAGTGTGCTAGTGTGCTAGTGTGCTAGTGTGCTAGTGTGCTAGTGTGCTAGTGTGCTAGTGTGCTAGTGTGCTAGTGTGCTAGTGTGCTAGTGTGCTAGTGTGCTAGTGTGCTAGTGTGCGAGGGTGCTAGTTACATTGTAGAGAAAGAGAGAAATAGAGAGCGGGAGAGAGAGAAAACGAGAAAGAGAGAAAGAAAGAGAGAAAGAGAGAGAGAGATAGAGAGAGTGTGTCAGCTTGTGTGTGTGTGTGAGAGAGAGAGAAAGAGCGGGAGAGAGAGAGAGAGCAATGAGATAATGAAGTAGATTGTTTGGGTGTTCGAGTGTTTGAGTGTGCGAGTGTGCGAGTGTGCTAGTGTGCGAGTGTGCTAGTGTGCTAGTGTGCTAGTGTGCGAGTGTGCAAGTTACAGTGTAGAGAAAGTGGGAAAGAGAGAGCGGAGAGAGAAAAAACGAAGAAGAGAGAAAGAGAGAGATAGAGAGGGAGTGTGTCAGTTTGTGCATGTGTGTGTGAGAGAGAGAGAGAGGGAAAGAAAAAGCGAGAGTGAGAGAGAGAAAGAAAAAGCGAGAGAGAGAGAAAGCGAGAGAGAGAGAGAAAGCGGGGGAGAGAGAGAGAAAGCGAGAGAGTGTGTGTGTGAGATAGAGAGAAAGCGAGAGAGAGAAAAGGTGTGTGTTCTTGTGTGTGTGTGAATGAGAGAGAGAGAGAGAGCGAGAGAGAGAAAGATAGAGATCAATGAGATAATAAAGTAGAGTGCTCGAGTGTGCTAGTGTGCTAGTGTGCTAGTGTGCTAGTGTGCTAGTGTGCGAGTGTGCTAGTGTGCTAGTGTGCTAGTGTGCTAGTGTGCTAGTGTGCTAGTGTGCTACTGTGCTACTGTGCTAGTGTGCTAGTGTGCTAGTGTGCTAGTGTGCTAGTGTGCTAGTGTGCGAGGGTGCTAGTTACATTGTAGAGAAAGAGAGAAATAGAGAGCGGGAGAGAGAGAAAACGAGAAAGAGAGAAAGAAAGAGAGAAAGAGAGAGAGAGATAGAGAGAGTGTGTCAGCTTGTGTGTGTGTGTGAGAGAGAGAGAAAGAGCGGGAGAGAGAAAGGGTGTGTGTTTTTGTGTGTGTGTGTGTGAATGAGAGAGAGAGAGAGAGATAGAAAGCGAGACAGAGCGAACGAGAGAGAGAAAGCAAAAAGGGAGAGTGAGTCAGTGTGTATGTATGTGTGAGAGAGAGTGAGAGAAAGAAAAATCGAGAGAGAGAGCGAGAGAGAGAGAGATAGAGAGCAATGAGATAATTAAGTAGAGTGTTTGGGTGTGCTAGTGTGCTAGTGTGCTAGTGTGCTAGTGTGCTAGTGTGCTAGTGTGCTAGTGTGCTAGTGTGCTAGTGTGCTAGTGTGCTAGTGTGCGAGTGTGCTAGTGTGCGAGTGTGCTAGTGTGCTAGTGTGCTAGTGTGCTAGTGTGCTAGTGTGCTAGTGTGCTAGTGTGCTAGTGTGCTAGTGTGCTAGTGTGCGAGTGTGCGAGTGTGCGAGTTACATTGTAGAGAAAGAGAGAAACAGAGAGCGGGAGAGAGAGAAAACGAGAAAGAGAGAAAGAATGAGAGAAAGAGAGAGAGATAGAGAGAGTGTGTCACCTTGTGTGTGTGTGTGTGAGAGAGAGAGAGCGGGAGAGAGAGATAGAGAGCAGGAGTGAGAGAAAGAGATGAGATAATGATGTAGAGTGTTTGGGTGTTCGAGAGTTTGAGTGTGCGAGTGTGCGAGTGGGCGAGTGTGCGAGTGTGCGAGTGTGCTAGTGTGCTAGTGTGCTAGTGTGCTAGTGTGCTAGTGTGCTAGTGTGCTAGTGTGCTAGTGTGCTAGTGTGCGAGTGTGCTAGTGTGCGAGTGTGCGAGTGTGCGAGTGTGCTAGTGTGCTAGTGTGCTAGTGTGCTAGTGTGCTAGTGTGCTAGTGTGCTAGTGTGCTAGTGTGCTAGTGTGCTAGTGTGCTAGTGTGCGAGTGTGCGAGTTACATTGTAGAGAAAGAGAGGAATAGAGAGCGGGAGAGAGAGAAAACGAGAAAGAGAGAAAGAAAGAGAGAAAGAGAGAGAGAGATAGAGAGAGTGTGTCAGCTTGTGTGTGTGTGAGAGAGAGAGAGAAAGAGCGGGAGAGAGAGAGAGAGAGACAGCGGGGGAGAGAGAGAGAAAGCGAGAGAGTGTGTGTGTGAGATAGAGAGAAAGCGAGAGAGAGAAAGGGTGTGTGTTTTTGTGTGTGTGTGTGTGAATGAGAGAGAGAGAGAGATAGAAAGCGAGACAGAGCGAACGAGAGAGAGAAAGCAAAAAGG
>OX458323.1:42054679-42302179 GCA_949768715.1 Dascillus cervinus | reverse complement strand
TTAATATTTTTGTTTACTAGTTTCAGCTGCTTCTTTTATACGAGTTGGCGTTTCCATCATTCGTTTTGTAGCAATAAATTAATTATTTTCGGAAGAAAACAAAACGTCACTTTGATTTTAAATTTAAAAATCAAATATGCAGGGACAGGTTGGTACCAACCGGCGAAAATTAAATCCCCAGTTACTTTGGTCGAATTAACTATTGCGGCCTACTTGGATCAAACGACCGACTTTTAAACACAACTGTCACAATAAAATATTTCACAACGAACGAACGAACGAACGAGTAAAAATGGGACAAATTAACGCCACACAGGTAATTAGTAAACAATAATTTGATTATGATTACAGTAACTTAAAAAAAATATTTTAAGGGAACAAAAGAAATGCATGGAAAAAAGGTGCCGTTCGTATTAATCGGGAGATCCTCACGATTTAGTTGGTCACCAACTAAGAGAAAATTTAAAACTGTATTTTATAGACAATTTTCCATTAAGAAAAAGTATTGTTCGCTAGGAATTCACAGACAGGGCAAAATAGATGCGACAATACAAATAAAATCATTTATTTTCCACTTGTCTATAATCGATTGTTTTCGTCTGTGATACGCACTATATAAACTTGTGTTAATTACGCCTTAGGGTCATAATAAGCGGGCATAATGATAACACGCCTGCAAATTTAATAGTAACAATAAGTAACTCAATTTTTAATTTTTACAATTGAAAACACAATTAGAAAATGATCCAGAAATATGGATATTGCCACCAAGCGAAGAATTATCTGATTTTCTAAATGAAGACATATTTACAATATTGAAGGAGGAACATTCACCTTCCGCTATGTTAACTCCAGCAATCATTCTGGAAATCTTATTTTTAGACGTTATGCTGTCTTCTATGTATCCAGATGCAACCTGGCCACTCTTCCATTTTCCATGTCTCTTCAGTGTCAACATGTCTGCACCAGCATCCACTAGAAGAGTTGCCGATGTACGGCGCAGGCAATGTCCTGTGTACTCTTTTGCATCCGCATAACCCAGTGTTTTTTCCAACTGGTTGGGCCGTACATTTCCCATTTCGATAACATAAGAAAAAGCGTCGCTCCTTTAGTCCTTTCGGACGCAATGCTACATATTGCCTGTACATTTGCAAGGCATTCATTTCATTTTCCTCAACAACAGCTTTAGCTTTTTGGACCGGCAGTCTTTGTCTGTTCAACTTTTCATCACTACGACGGCTCCTGTATCATCTATATCATCTACAGTTAACTTTACCAATTCCTCTCTTCTTAGTCCTCCAAAAACTCCCATCACCAGAACAACCTGTATATTATAATTCAATTAAATATAAAATTAGTACAGTCAAGTGTTTGTTTTACCTTTTTCAAAAGGTAGGTGTGTCGGTTGAAGTATCCTTGAAAAACTTTAAGACGTCTTCACGCGTTAAAATTTTAGATTTTTTCGGAATGTATCCTTTTGAAATTTGCTTCACGAATGCCTTCCTCCAGTCGGTTGTAGTTCCCTATGTTGCCTTTAACATAGACTGTATTTGGACCACAGGGAAGTCGGGGCGAATAATTCTGACTAGAAAGATGCCAGAATATCAACAAGGAATATTCGAAAAATGCAAAAAATTTGCTGTAATAATACTGTGATTAAACAATACGTACCAATTCCTGGAAATAACCCATTAAAACTGTTTCACTGACAGTTTCGACAGAATTTGTGAATCTCTCTCTCGTACAGAGTGGCCGTGACTTTTTTGAAAGCAGCTCACCATCAGCTTTTAACGCTCGTTCAATAACTTTCTCTGGAATTTCTCCGTCCATTTCACGAGAGATCACACTTTTTGCATTTCAAACAAGTTTGTTTGAAATTTTGTGAATTGTCATAGATACAAAACAAAGTAAATA
Organism: Dascillus cervinus; assembly: GCA_949768715.1. NCBI lineage: Eukaryota > Metazoa > Arthropoda > Insecta > Coleoptera > Dascillidae > Dascillus > Dascillus cervinus. Next base: position 42,300,265 of record OX458323.1, on the reverse strand, counting down.
GGCATAGCATAGGCATGTTTGGTTCATATCAACTTTTTTCAGCCTTTTTATCAATTAATTATTAATTAAAGTCACTGTTTCGAGGTTATTTCCTATAAAATAGATCTCCCACTTTACGCTAAATAGAAAAATTGGTTACACAGCGACATCTTCCCCGACCCATTAGAAGCTTTCAGATATAGGAATGACCTGCATTATTTTTAATGGCGCACATTTCAAGTGTTGTTTCTCAGGCGGGAAATGAAATTAGTTCAAATTTAAGGCTATTTGTAATAAGATAATTTTGAATTTGTTACGTAATTAACATTATGTCAAAAACACAGCTACAAATATTAACTGAAAATAAAATTATTCTTTGATTTACAGACATTTATCAAAATGTCATCATTAAATATTTACGTAGTATCCATTAAGACGTGCACAACTTGCAGTCCGTTTGAAAATTTCTTGAACCCAATTTAATTGTATTTTGACTTTCAACAATGCATAATTATTCCATTGATGGTTGATTTCTTGAACTTGAATCCAAAGTTCAATCTTTTGCTGCTGTTTCCAAGACTTCCCATCCGGGCTTGGTTTGTTGAAAACCATTGCTTCCATGTCCGCAGACTTCTCAATTGACAAAGCTCCCTTTAAAAAAAATTAAATGCAGCACATGACTAATGCAATTTTGTAAATACCTACCACCGGTGGTACAATGCTCGATGAATTCTTCAGTCACCGAAACGACAAAGTCTTTCACATGATCAAATAAGAACACGACGCGAGTGGGTGACCTGTGAACTTCCGGTGCTTTCATCGTCTTCACTGGAACTATCCGATGCCGCCGCTTCACACATTCCATGTTTAAGAATGCGTGTGCGACGGTCAAAATTTCAAAATTAATTCAAAAAGTTGATCATTGAATTTTAATCGAAACTGTTGTAATCTTGAAAATGTAATTTTCCTTGCAAAATGAATTTCTAATTTATTATTCAAAATTGGCTTTTTGATTTAAGAACGAATCTGTGCAACAGTTGAAATTTCAGGCAACGAACCCGTTCACTGGACACTGGAGGGCCTTGTCTCACAATATGGTATGTGTGTCGAACGTTGTGGAGTTTCTCTTTTCCAAAACCTGCAAGGGACGTAAGCTCAGAAAATTGTTTTAAAATTTTACTGAACTTGTCGTTTGTTGGTAAGGGTAAGGGGTTTGTTGGAACAGTTGCTTCTACGTCGGTTTTTGAGATCAACTAAGATTCCCCATAATGGCGAAGGAAATCGGCTCCCAGGATGGGTCGCTCCACATTTGCAAAAGACAAAATTCCCATTGGAAAACGTTCGACGTGAGCCGAAATATAATTTGCGCTTCACAGTGCCAAATGTGTCGATTACCCCGTGCCATTTGCAGCAAATAGTTGGAAAGTTTGTGGAGGTTTTGACCTTACAGGCTTATGTGGTAGTACGGATACACGTCAGCGCCCCAGTGTCGACTAGAAAACGAGTGCCACACAGAAGCGATCTGTTATTATTAGGCGGCTCTGTGTATTTCCATCGCCATTGACCGTGCGACGATGGCTCTTCTTATGGGAACATGGTGATTGGCACTTCCTTGCGACGGCGATAGAAGCGCACGCCTCGGTTCTTCGAAGCTGACCTCTGGTGGTACTTCCTATCGGATGTCTCTGGGGATCGGCCTCGTGTGTACTTCTTTAGTGAGCTGTGCTACCTGCAGCGTGAGCTCGTCGATCATGCCACGGAGCGACTCATTCCCTGCTGAGGACTGTTTGCTCACACTGTACATGTGGACGAAGCTGAATCTTCTACTTCCAGAATCTTGTCGGCCATTTCAGCAAGCTTGTCAACGGGGTTGGTTCGTCTGATACCGAAAATACAATCTGGACTTTTGTAGACATCTTACAGCTGTTATACACACTGCGCCACCTATTGAATTACTTTTTAACTTGACAACTTTACAGATATCTACTTTAACACTTTCCCTGATTAATTAATTGAGTTATTAAACACCAAAAGAAAACTTGAAACTATTCTAAAAGCCCCACTTTATCACACAAAATCTTGAGTCGAGTTCTGGCCAGAGGTTTTGTCATCATATCTGGAACCTGTTTTCTTCACTTGAGACCTGTTTGACTTCAAGGTTTCCTTCTGTTACCTTTTCTCGAATAAAGAAGTGCTCGACTTCAATGCGTTTCGTTCTGCGATGAAATTCAGGGTTTTGAGGAAGTCGCACTGCCTGGCTGAATTATCCACTGCTAGAATCGGAACGGGTTTACCATCTTAACGATTTCCTTGAACAATCTGGTCAGACAAATTATTTCCTTGCTTGTCTCTGACTCAGCCATGATAAAGCCCCACCTGCATATGCTATAATGACTCCAGAAGTAGATCGACCAGTCTTTGTGCATCCTCCAAAGTCTGCATCGCTATAACACTCTAGGATTCTCTTTTCTTCATCACGTTGATAGACAATTCCCAGATCAGTGGTGTCAGCAATGTACCGGAAAACTCTTTTGACTCTGGCAACGTCTTCTGTAGACGGATTGTCAAGTGACAAAAAAAACCCCACGCTGTAGGCCAAATCTGGTCTTGTACCAAACATCAAGTACATCAGTGCTCCAACTGCCTGTCTGTATGGAAAGTTATGTTTTTTCTTATCTTCTTTCCCTGGTTGTGAAGTTTCAGCATTTCTCAGCATCGGCGTCGAAACTGGCTTGCATTCTGAGAAATTGAATCGCTCCAAACTTTTCTTTGCATGTGCTTCTTGATTTACTTTCATGCATGTTTCTGTTATTTTGATTGTGTATTTGAAAGTTCTTGCCATTTCAACTATGGTCCGATTTTCTCTTTCAGAACTACCATTTTGCTCAGGCGTGTATGGAACCGTTAGCCTCTCTGTGACTCCATAATCTCGTAGAATTTTCCTAACTTCTTCATTGTCAAATTCTCCTCCATTATCGCTAAGCAGCTCTTTGATTTGATGCTCTTGGGTCTTTGCATGTTCTAGTACCTGGTCTTTAACTTCTGATTTTACTTTTACTGTAAAACCATAGCGAAATTTAGTGTAGCTGTCTTTAAACACAACTAAATATCGCCTCTTCCTAAACAATTCGTCAAAAGGTCCACATACATCGGTTGAAATCAGCTCTCCACGTTTAGTTGCTTTAATTCCGGTGCCAAATGGTAGACGATGTATTTTTCCACACATACAGGGCTCGCAAATGTCTTTATTCATTTTGATTTTAATGCCTAACTCCCTTTCAAGTTTCTCTTTGCCGTGTTGTTTATCTTGGTGCCCCATTTCTCGTGATATAACTGGAGTCTTGAGTTATCATCAACTACAATGTTTATGTTTGTTTCTTTCTTAGGAAAAATTGATTCGATTGATATAGCGTTCCACCTATTTTGCAAACTCCGCACAATATTACTTTAAACATCGACCTCGAGCCAACATCTGGTTGCTGTCGATTTGAACTCGCTAGTTTTATTTCTGTCTTGAGCTGCTAAAACAGAGAATAAATTTCTTGAAATTTTTGGAACATTCCACACGTCTTTCAACTGCATTTTTTGACTTACTCGGTTGACTGTCGATACAATCTGAATGGTTCCTTTCCCAATTGCCTGAAATGTCTCTTCTCCAGCACCTTTTATGACACACGGGTTGTCAAACCTTATGAACTCAACAAACTGATTAGGGAGTTTGTCGCAAGTCTTGTTGCTCCATTGTCGATCCACCAGTCAGCTGCATTTACCTCTGTTGTGTAAACTTCGTTGCACAAAGTAGCTACATTGGTATCGAGTCTCAAATTTGCTTGACACACCAACATTAAATCCGGTAGCGCTTTGAGTCCATTGTTTAACTCATTCCACAAACTTCTTAACTGTGTAATGTGCGTTGAAACATCTTCTCCTGACATCCAACTGAATGCAAAGAAATCTGTACATATTTTGAACAGCTGATCCTTAGACGTTGCCTCAAATTGTTGCTTTAATGCCTCCCACGCATCATGAGCCGTTTCTTATCATGACTAAATTTCTAGAGGAAAGGAAGAACAAACATTGTGACTCGATTTTAAACTTCATTTTCAGAATTTATTGAATGTAAACATTGAACGCTGTCAAAAGGTTGGAAAAAAAAAACATGGCCGCCGAAACCACGTGACTTGCTCTCGACCAATCAACAGCGTCTATTGCCGCCACTGTCTAAATAGTCACTGTAATGAAAATTAATAATTACCGTAGTGTTTCAGCATTTCCTCGAGAGTTTCCACCTCCTGTCTATAACTGTTTCCTCCTAGATTAATCTTTCAAAAGCCACGTTAAAACTGAATCACGATATCGCACAAATTTATCGTTATTCTTCCCAGACTGATCGGCTAATTTTGAAACCCAAAATTGTCAGCGATCTAAAAGAAGAAATTGAAAATGCCACCTGTTTTCCTTTCATCACTTACTCACTTATTAATATTGGAACCTTCTTGACTTGTTTCCTTCTGCCATTCGACTGTCGATGACCTGAAATAGTTGAAATTACTTTCTTGAAAGCGATTCCGCATAAGGTCCCAAAACATTACACTCACTCACCTTTAAAGATTGTTTATTCCATTTACTTTCTTGTAAATAAATCGTTTTGCTGTTTTAACCTCGGACTACAATTTAATTTATTTATTTTCCCAGGACGCCAACTTACGTTGGCCAGCGCCATCGCGCGTGGATAGTCGGCACTATAGGGATGTGGGTTAAGTCGAGAACTAATTCAGACCAATCCAGAACCCTGACCGGCGCAATAAAAATGGCCGCCTGTGGACAACCAATCCCATTGGTTTACATGGCGAAAGTTTGTTTTTCAAGAAAATTTACAAATTTTCGTTCAAAACTTAATATCAGGTAAGTAAATTAAATTGTAATAGTAAAAATACAACTTACAAGTGCAAATAAAGTCGGTCAAGATTTTCATTGTGAATTGTAATAATTATTACTCTTCCTTTATTTTTGTGTAACTCTTTTTGTTGCGCATTTTATTCAAATTATTTGTGCGTTGAATAAACAAAATTTAGCTAAAACTTGACAATTGTTTTTTTCTCCCTCTTCGCATCTACGAAACAGGTTTTATTAATAATTCATTTTTATTTCCAATGATACTCGAAAAAGTGATTTTGGTTGTGGATTTAGTGTGAATGAACAATTGCCTTATTTATAAAAATAAGAACTGTAAAATCACACTTGTAATAATTTTCCAAAATAGCTCCGGTGTTTGAGTGTTGAACTTTTAAATTTATTATAATGTTTGGTGCGTTGCAATGGCTGTCCAACTTGTCCGTCTGTGTGATTAAGAATAACTAAAATTGAAGAAGGATACGAGAAGGATTATTATCTTAGCCTAGACGAAAACCTAAACCTGACCTAGTCCAACCTAAAAATATAACGAAAAAGAAAGCCCCAACCTAACCTAAGAAAAAAATGAACAAGAAAAAACCTAAACTAAAAAAAATATATAAAAAAAAAACTAACCTAACATACCCTAAAAATATCAAAACAAAAAACCGAAACCTATACCTAAATTTTAGCCTCGACAAAAACCGAAACCTTAACATAAACCTGAACCTAGCCCAACATAACCTAACCTAGAAAAATAAAGAAAAAGATGAACCTAACTTAACCAAAAAAAAAAATGAAAAAGAAAAAACTTATCCCAACCTAACATAAAAAAATATAGAAAAAAAAATAACCTAACCTAAAACAAATGAAAAAAACAAAACCCTAAACCTATGTCTGTCTGTCTCTCTCTTCCAATTGGAATTAAAAGATTAAAAGAAAAAGTAATAAATTTTACTATACGTTTATTTAGATTAATTTTTCAAGCACATTGCCTAAATAATGTTACATTAATAAATAGGTATGTTTATACATCTTGTATGTATTTACACCAATGCGTACTATCTAAAATGGTGTATATTTAATTTAATAACGCTATATTTACAGACTTTATTACTATTTCCCAGTTACGCTACAGAAAACTGACATTTTCAAGGCCCTTACTTATATTCTCACAGATTTAAATTTCTGAAAGATGAGCGCTGTGTCGTCGGGGGGGGGGGGGGCTCTAAAACGCGCAAGCGACTTTTGATAAAATAGGAAAAAATTAAAAACACCTCAACGTAATAAATGCATACACTTTCACGCGTCCATCGAATAAAAAAAAAACACTTGAAAAATAGAGACACACGACACACGTAGAAGGCACTTGACAATCGTAAAGAAATCGTTTCAAGTCGCGCGCGTTCGGTGAAAACGAAATTTCCGGGTGTTTACGTAAATCGAGCGGTTTCTATTTCGCATAGTACATTATTATTATTATTATTTTAAAGGAAACTTTCCGTTGTTGCGCCGCGCTTTTTAATTGGAGAAGAAGATTCGAACGGAGATCGCGCCAAAAGGCAGTGCTACGATTGGCCGTGGCGGAAAAGTGCAGGCGGCCAATCGTGGATCTGCCTTTTTTCCCTCCAATTAAAAAACACGGTATATAGAATATGGCAGTTTGTCTATGGAACAATTGTTTCAAGCTCGCGAGTTGATCACTTAAACTATTTATTTCCGTCCATTCTCAATATTATCGTTTAAAATATTAACTACATGTCCATAAAATTTAAATATTTTCTTTAAAACAGCAAACCGGAATATTTTTAATACAAGTTCAATAAGTTAATTATCCTACACTTAACTAGGGCTGATGTCATTAAATGACCATTACAGGATATATTGTGACAGTAAAAAATGAGCCTCAAATTAATTCAAAAGCCAACATGCTAATAACACAAGATAAATAAACAGTCAACATCCAACGAGACGTGAAAAATCACCTTTTGAACATTCGACTAGACAATTTCAACCATTCCCCGTCCCTTACACAAGATTAACAGAGATAGGCACTAAAACTATACCTTAGGAGATTCAAACGGGTCGCGCCAAAAAGTCGATATACGATTGGCCGGCAGCCGGCGGCCAATCGTATATCGACCTTTTGGCGCGCCTGTTTGAATCGTCTCGAATTAAAAAAAACGGTTTGGATATTAACTGTTAGAATTTTCGAAGAGAGACGGTCGGTTTTGACTGAACGGTTGTGTTGTTCCCTCCGATTTTAAAGAAACGTAAAAATAAACAGGAAAATTAAAAACAATAATCACAATGAGATGCAATTACCTAATAATATTGCATTGATATGTCCCTATGAAAATAGTAGTACAAATTGTTATCATTGGAGCGGGTCGTGTTCTCTCCACATTTTATAAAACACAATTATTATGCTAGCTAAGCGGCTTTTTGTTTTCTTTCCTTTTTTTATTACTTTTTGAACAACTAACATTTAACAATTCCATTATCTATCGATTCGAAGATATGCGAATGATGCAATAAAATCACCCAACATCAGTCTATTTCATGCGAAAGCGCGGTTAGGACACGCAAAACATTTAGAAAACCTTGAAATTTCAACGTTTTTCTTGAAATTTGACCTTTTTAAAAAAGTCGAAATTTTCAAGTTTTTTTTAAAAAGTCGAAATTTCACCTTTCTTCAAAAAAGTTGAAATTTCAACATTTTTCTTGAAATTTGGCCTTTTTAAAAAGGTGATATTATATTTTTTTTAAAAAGTCGAAATTTCACCTTTCTTCAAAAAAGTCGAAATTTCAACATTTTTCTTTAAATTTTACCTTTTTTTAAAAAGTTTAAATTTCACCTTTTTTTAAAAGAAGCTGAAATTTCACCTTTTTAAAAACCTTGAAATTTCACATTCTCTAAATAACTTAAAATTTCACCCTTTTAAAAAAAAATTGAAATTTCACCTTTTTTAAAAGTCGGAATTTCACCTTTTTTAAAAAATAAAAATGTCTAAATTTCAAGTCGTTTTTTTAAAAAAAGTTGAAATTTGACGTTTTTTTTCTAAAAAAGGCGAAATTTCAAGTTTCTTTTTCTAGAAAAAGGTGAAATTTGAAGTTTTTTAAAACAAGTGAAATTTGAAATTTTTTAAAAAGGTGAAATTTGAAGTTATTTAGAAGAGGTGAAATTTCAAGTTTTTTAAAAAGCTGAGACTTCATGAAAAATATTGAAAATGTTTTTCTACAAAAAGTTGATATTTCTAGTTTTTTTTTTTCTAAAAAAGGGGCAATTTTGACTTTTTTAAAAAGGCGAAATTTTAAGTTATTTAGAAAAGGTGAAATTTCAAGTTTGTTAAAAACGTGAAATTTCAAGTAAAATGTTGCAATTTCAAGTTATTTTTAAAAAGGTGATATTTGAAGTTATTTAGAAAAGGTGAAATTTCAAGTTTTTTAAAAAGCTGAGACTTCATGAAAAATGTTAAAAATGTTTTTCTAAAAAAAGTAGAAATTTCACCTTTTTCAAAAACCTTGAAATTTCACTTTTTTAAAAAAAACTTCAAATTTTGCCTTTTTTAAAAACCTTGAAATTTCACCTTTTTCGAAAAAGTTCAAATTTCAGGTTTTCAAAAAAAAGTCGAAATTTTACCTTTTCAAAAAAAAAAAAAGTTGAAATTACCAGTTTAAAAAAAAAAGTTGAAATTTCCTGTTTTTAAAAAAAAGTTGAAATTTCAACTTTTTTAAAAAAAAATTACACGTCCCATTACCGGAGGTAATATCGTCCCATCGGTTGGCGCCGACAGTCCCAACCGCGCCTTCGCAACCTCATAAATAATTATCTACAAATTAGAACTTTACCTTGGCATTATTAGACAGAGAAGGAGCGAGCTTGAGCCCTTCGCTCCTGCCGAAATCAATTTCGGCGTACGCAAAACCGTCGTTACCGACCTGCTGCTGCTGCGTCGTCGCCGCCATCGCCGCCGCCGTCCCAATCTCCCCGTTATTGTTCTGCTTCAGCAACCGAGGGCTCCTGTTCCCCTCCTCGTCCTCGGCGGTCGGCGCCAAATCCAAACTGGCGTAGTGCAGCACCCCCTCGCAACTCACCGACGGCGGCCGAATCTTGTCGGAATTAACCGACGCGGGCCGGGAACAGACGAGCGTCGAAGTCGACGAGCCCAATTCGCTCGTCGCCGAACCGGGCCTCGAAAAATACCCCTTTATCATCTCGGAACTGACCGACGCCGGCCGAGGCTTGTCGACGTACTGTTCGCGTCTCGAATTGGCGTTCGTCACCGAACTGGGCCTGGATATTTTCGCCACCGGCGACAGGCACTCCCCCCCTTGGAAATTTTCATAATCCGAGCTCTTCTTGGGCGCGACGTCGCCGGGACGAGGAGACGTCGTCCCATAATCGTCGAATTCCGAGATGGGCTTGAAGCAGGTCGCAGAACCCAGTCCCATCGTCGACAGTTGGCTGCAGATCGAAACGGGGGCTCTGCAAATAGGCACTGTGGTTGTGGTTGTGGTCGCGGCGGTGGTGGAAACCGCGGTTCTCGTGACGTCACCAGGATTATAATTCACGTAGTTGGCCACAATTGGAGCTTTCCTCTGGTCGAAATCCATCAAGGTGTAATCCTCATTCCTCAACCTGGTCGGGCAACCAGAACCGGTAGATTTGGTTTCAGGACTCTTCGCGACCTGAACCTTCAGAGGCGACCCGGGACTGTTCAAACTGATGGGAAAAATCGTCGAAGAACTCGAGGGCGTCGTCACGCTGGAACTGGAACTGTCTTTCGAGTCCCTCCTGCTGTTCTTCCTGGACCTCTGCCTAGGCAAACTCGAGCAGGAACTCAACCCGTTGCTGGTCAGCGGCAGGAACATCTTGGGAGGAGTTCCCGTCGAGTGCTTCCTCCCGCCGTGCAGCGACGAGTACACGGGACTGATCGAACAGGAACTCTTGGGATAAGGGGAGGCAGCGGCGGTTTGGATGTTGATGGGTTGGGATCGCGCCTTGTCGCGCTTCTTGCGGTTCTTCTTCAGCGAACCCGACATGTTGGCGTAGTCCTCGCGGTCGACTTTCGCGCCGTCCAGGCTGGATTGCCTCTGGTGGGCGGCGGCCTTGCCCAGCGACATCTCCACGTAGCCCTCCTCGCGCGCCTTGGCGAGCGGGTTGGTTCTGGCGGCGTGCTGGAACCCCATGTCCATGTAGTCGACGGCCGCGGGGGGCGAGCCTGAAGAGTATTTGGGGGAGACGTTGTTTCTGGGTTGGAACGTCATCTCCATGTAGTTGGGTTGGGTTCTCCAGTTGGGCGGGTTGGGCTGTCGTGACTTTGGCTTGCGGGCGTCCATGTCGACGTACTCGGCGGGTTCCCTGTTGTAAGGCGACCAACTGTTTGAAATGAAAAAAGAACAGGAATTAATAAATTGAAGGAAAAAAAAGGCTTAAATACAAGAAACTGGGAATCAAATGTTTGAAATGAAAAAAGAACAGGAATTAGTAAATTGAAGAAAAACAAAGGCTTAAATACAAGAAACTGGGAAGCAACTGTTTGAAATGAAAAAAGAGGACAGAAATTAATAAATTGAAGAAAAACAAAGGCTTAAATAAAAGAAATTGGGAACCAACTATATGAAATGAAAAAAGAGGACAGAAATTAATAAATTGAAAAAAAAAAACGGCTTAAAAACAGGAAACTGTTACTACTGTTTGAAATGAAAAAAGAACAAGAATTAATAAATTGAAGAAAAACAAAGGCTTAAATACAGAAAACTGGGAACCAACTATTTCAAATGAAAAAAGAGGACAGAAATTAATAAATTGAAGAAAAACAAAGGGTTAAATACAAGAAACTGGGAAGCAACTGTTTGAAATGAAAAAAGAGGACAGAAATTAATAAATTGAAAAAAAAAACGGCTTAAATACAGGAAACTGTTACTACTGTTTGAAATGAAAAAAGAACAAGAATTAATAAATTGAAGAAAAACAAAGGCTTAAATACAGAAAAATGGGAACCAACTATTTCAAATGAAAAAAGAGGACAGAAATTAATAAATTGAAGAAAAACAAAGGGTTAAATACAAGAAACTGGGAAGCAACTGTTTGAAATGAAAAAAGAGGACAGAAATTAATAAATTGAAAAAAAAAACGGCTTAAATACAGGAAACTGTTACTACTGTTTGAAATGAAAAAAGAACAGGAATTAATAAATTGAAGGAAAAAAAAGGCTTAAATACAAGAAACTGGGAATCAAATGTTTGAAATGAAAAAAGAATAGGAATTAATAAATTGAAGAAAAACAAAGGCTTAAATACAGGAAACTGGGAACCAACTGTTTGAAATGAAAAAAGAGGACAGAAATTAATAAATTGAAAAAAAAAACGGCTTAAATACAGGAAACTGTTACTACTGTTTGAAATGAAAAAAGAACAGGAATTAATAAATTGAAGAAAAACAAAGGCTTAAATACAGAAAACTGGGAACCAACTGTTTCAAATGAAAAAAGAGGACAGAAATTAATAAATTGAAGAAAAACAAAGGCTTAAATACAAGAAACTGGGAAGCAACTGTTTGAAATGAAAAAAGAGGACAGAAATTAATAAATTGAAAAAAAAAACGGCTTAAATACAGGAAACTGTTACTACTGTTTGAAATGAAAAAAGAACAGGAATTAATAAATTGAAGGAAAAAAAAGGCTTAAATACAAGAAACTGGGAATCAAATGTTTGAAATGAAAAAAGAATAGGAATTAATAAATTGAAGAAAAACAAAGGCTTAAATACAGGAAACTGGGAAGCAACTGTTTGAAATGAAAAAAGAGGACAGAAATTAATAAATTGAAAAAAAAAACGGCTTAAATACAGGAAACTGTTACTACTGTTTGAAATGAAAAAAGAACAGGAATTAATAAATTGAAGAAAAACAAAGGCTTAAATACAGAAAACTGGGAACCAACTGTTTCAAATGAAAAAAGAGGACAGAAATTAATAAATTGAAGAAAAACAAAGGCTTAAATACAAGAAACTGGGAAGCAACTGTTTGAAATGAAAAAAGAGGACAGAAATTAATAAATTGAAAAAAAAAACGGCTTAAATACAGGAAACTGTTACTACTGTTTGAAATGAAAAAAGAACAGGAATTAATAAATTGAAGAAAAACAAAGGCTTAAATACAGAAAACTGGGAACCAACTGTTTCAAATGAAAAAAGAGGACAGAAATTAATAAATTGAAGAAAAACAAAGGCTTAAATACAAGAAACTGGGAAGCAACTGTTTGAAATGAAAAAAGAGGACAGAAATTAATAAATTGAAGAAAAACAAAGGCTTAAATACAAGAAACTGGGAAGCAACTGTTTGAAATGAAAAAAGAGGACAGAAATTAATAAATTGAAAAAAAAAACGGCTTAAATACAGGAAACTGTTACTACTGTTTGAAATGAAAAAAGAACAGGAATTAATAAATTGAAGAAAAACAAAGGCTTAAATACAGAAAACTGGGAACCAACTGTTTCAAATGAAAAAAGAGGACAGAAATTAATAAATTGAAGAAAAACAAAGGCTTAAATACAAGAAACTGGGAAGCAACTGTTTGAAATGAAAAAAGAGGACAGAAATTAATAAATTGAAAAAAAAAACGGCTTAAATACAGGAAACTGTTACTACTGTTTGAAATGAAAAAAGAACAGGAATTAATAAATTGAAGGAAAAAAAAGGCTTAAATACAAGAAACTGGGAATCAAATGTTTGAAATGAAAAAAGAATAGGAATTAATAAATTGAAGAAAAACAAAGGCTTAAATACAGGAAACTGGGAAGCAACTGTTTGAAATGAAAAAAGAGGACAGAAATTAATAAATTGAAAAAAAAAACGGCTTAAATACAGGAAACTGTTACTACTGTTTGAAATGAAAAAAGAACAGGAATTAATAAATTGAAGAAAAACAAAGGCTTAAATACAGAAAACTGGGAACCAACTGTTTCAAATGAAAAAAGAGGACAGAAATTAATAAATTGAAGAAAAACAAAGGCTTAAATACAAGAAACTGGGAAGCAACTGTTTGAAATGAAAAAAGAGGACAGAAATTAATAAATTGAAAAAAAAAACGGCTTAAATACAGGAAACTGTTACTACTGTTTGAAATGAAAAAAGAACAGGAATTAATAAATTGAAGAAAAACAAAGGCTTAAATACAGAAAACTGGGAACCAACTGTTTCAAATGAAAAAAGAGGACAGAAATTAATAAATTGAAGAAAAACAAAGGCTTAAATACAAGAAACTGGGAAGCAACTGTTTGAAATGAAAAAAGAGGACAGAAATTAATAAATTGAAAAAAAAAACGGCTTAAATACAGGAAACTGTTACTACTGTTTGAAATGAAAAAAGAACAGGAATTAATAAATTGAAGAAAAACAAAGGCTTAAATACAGGAAACTGTTACTTAATTCAGGGTGGTTCCTAAAAAACGTCCCACGTTCTGGGTCAGTTATTTATTGCACAATTTCAGAAAAAAACAAAAAATAAATAAATAGTCGAGTGCAGGGATCATGGCACTTGTAATGCCGAAAAATAGTGACTTTAGTGACTTACCAGAAGAAAAAAGTGACTAAATAGTAACTTTTTGTCGTTTATTATTATTTTTCTTGGAAATACTTTTTATTTCAATCTTCTATCATTAACAGTTTCTAAATAAACACGTTAAAACAAGCACACTGCAATTTGCATGGTTTTACCTAGGAAAGCCGACTCTTAAGATTCAACCCTTGATGTAATCATTGGAAAACAAAAAATTAGAAAACCGCATCAAACAAGAATAGAAGTGATTACGTTTTGACTCTGAATTTGCTTCTTTTCACTCAGAATCGGTTTTCCTGACACAGAATTGAATTTTCTGACTCAAACTGTGACTTCTCTGACTCGAATTTTTAACTCAGATGTGATTTTTCTTACTCAAAATCTGCTTTTCTGACTCTGAATGTGATTTTTCCGACTCAGAATGGATTTTGCCATTTCAGAATCTGCTTTTCTAACTTCGAATATGATTTTTCCGACTCAGAATCTGCTTTTCTGACTCTGAATGTGATTTTTCCGACTCAGAATGGATTTTGCCATTTCAGAATCTGCTTTTCTAACTTCGAATATGATTTTTCCGACTCAGAATCTGCTTTTCTGACTCTGAATGTCAATTTACAAAATGATTAAGTTGGAATTGACAAAATATTTGTCGTCATGTTTTGTCTATTAATGTCTATTTATATAATTTATAATATAATTTTGAGTTGTAGTTTTAGTTTAGATTTTAAGTGTTCTATGAAATGATCTCTTACATAATTTGTAATTTATAATATAATTTTGATTTATAATATAATTTTCAGTTGTAACTTTTAATTTAGTTTTTAAGTATTCTATGAATTGACCTCTTATATAATTTGTAATTTATAATATAATTTTAATTTATAATATAATTTTGAGTTGTAGTTTTAGTTTAGATTTTAAGTGTTCTATGAAATGATTTCTTATATAATTTGTAATTTATAATATAATTTTGATTTATAATATAATTTTCAGTTGTAACTTTTAGTTTAGTTTTTAAGTATTCTATGAATTGACCTGTTATATAATTTGTAATTTATAATATAATTTTGATTTATAATATAATTTTCAGTTGTAACTTTTAATTTAGTTTTTAAGTATTCTATGAATTGACCTCTTATATAATTTGTAATTTATAATATAATTTTAATTTATAATATAATTTTGAGTTGTAGTTTTAGTTTAGATTTTAAGTGTTCTATGAAATGATTTCTTATATAATTTGTAATTTATAATATAATTTTGATTTATAATATAATTTTCAGTTGTAACTTTTAGTTTAGTTTTTAAGTATTCTATGAAATGATCTCTTATATAATTTGTAATTTATAATATAATTTTGATTTATAATATAATTTTGAGTTGTAGTTTTAGTTTAGATTTTAAGTGTTCTATGAAATGATCTCTCACATAATTTGTAATTTATAATATAATTTCGAGTTGTAGTCTTAGTTTAGATTTTAAGTGCCATTTCCTACGTACAAGCAATTGCATTTGCCTCTATAGAATACCTTTTTGAGCCATTGTAACGGTTTAATAAATAAATAAATAATAAAAATTGGGGTCGCCTTACCTGTTGGGTTGGCCGCCAGTGGCGTGCGAATTCCGCTCGACGTAGATCGGCTCCACGAACGACTGCCTCGACGGCGACGACCCGGGCCTCATATCCACATACGGCGCCGACAGCGTCTCGTGAATCCCCGGCCTCATCTCCACATACCCAACCGGGGGCGCCGCCGCCGCCGTCCTCGCCGCCCCGACATCGTTCGACCGCCTCGAAAAATCCATCTCCATCAAATCGTTCATCTCGTCCAGGTTGTGCGCCCCCTGCGCCGACAGCAGCGGCGCGCTCGACGACTTCGGCTTCGGGTGCGCGTGAACCCCGTGGCACGGCGGCAGCACCCGCCCGTGCCCCTTCTTCGCCTTCGACCCCACGCTGAACGCGCGCACGCGCGCGCTGTCCAGATTGTTAAAAAAATCCGCGCGCGTCTTCGTCTTGATCGCGTCGGGTCGCGACCCCACCGAATACGCCCGAACCGGCCGGTCGTGCGGGCTCGGCTCCTCGTCGGCGGCGGCGGCGGCCGGCGCGAAGTACGTGCTGACCTTCTCCAGCGCGCTCCTGAGGTCCGTCGAGGGCCCGGAGGCGACGCTGCCGGTGCTGACGGCCGGCGACATGTTGGACCGGCGCCCCCGCGGGCTCATGTCGACGTAGCCGTCGTCGGAGGCGGCGGCCGACGGCGCCATCGGGACGTACCCGTGCGGGATCGAGGCGGCGTCCGGATAGTCGTCGCAGTTCTCCTCGGCGATGGCCTCGTCCGGGGTGAGGGAGTGGCCGTAGCGGCCGAGGATGGTCTCGGTCGTTTCCGGCCAGGGTTCGGCGTCGTCGATGCTGAGCGAGGAGCCGGCCGAGTCGGTGGAGCAGGCGGCCGACGGGGGACTTATCGGGCTGCCCGCGGGGGGGCTGTGGGATATGTCGCGGCCGTACTGCATGGACTGGGGGCGGTGGGTCGTCAAATGCCCCCGGGATTGGCTCCACAGGGGGTTGCCTTCGCTGGTTGTGCGGGGACGCGTCGGCATGCTGTCGCAACGTTCCCTCACGCTTGCAGCGCCGCCTGGAATTTTTTTGAAACTTTAGACACAGGTTCAGACATGTCGGAAATAAGCAAAATGAATGATGAACCGCCGATTCTGTGTTCTAGGCCAGTCAATACACGTTGGAGGAAACCTGGTGCCATTGTTTAAAAGACAGTCAGTAGATATGTTCTCATATACAGGGTGCGGCCTAAAAAACGCCGTTATTGATGACTCGATTTAAATGAAACAAAAACTCGTTTTATAAACACTATGCCGCGCGTTTTTAACTGTTGCCACAGGAAATCGCAAGGTAAAAATTGTACCCCGTTTGGATTAAAATTAGAAGGTTCTTTAAGCTATCGAATAGATTACAATTCAACATCCTAAACTGTTGAAGAAGTCAAAATATTTTTATAAAAGCCTTTTCTTGACACTATCATTTCTAGCCACTATAATTCTTATCATTTTTAAATTTGACAAAAAGAGTGAACATTCTTAAAAATCAAGAATGATCGATTCTTAAATTTGACAAAAAGAATGAACATTCTTAAAAGTCAATAATGACCAATTCTTAAATTTGACAAGAAAGACAATCTTAAAACTCAAGAATGACCAATTATTAAATTTGACAATGAAAATTCTTAAAACGCAAAAATGAAAAATTCTTAAATTTGACAAGAAGAATGATCATTCTTAAAACTCGAGAATGACCAATTCTTAAATTTAACAAGGAGAAAGAAAATTCTTAAAAATCAAGAATAACCAACTCTTAAATTTGACAAGAAGAATGATCATTCTTAAAACTCGAGAATGACCAATTCTTAAATTTAACAAGGAGAAAGAAAATTCTTAAAAATCAAGAATAACCAACTCTTAAATTTGACAAGAAGAATGATCATTCTTAAAACTCGAGAATGACCAATTCTTAAACCTCGAAAATGGCCAATTCTTAAATTTGACAAAAAGAATGAACATTCTTAAAACTCGAGAATGGCCAATTCTTAAATTTAACAAGAAAGAAAATTCTTAAAACTGAAGAATGAAAAATTCTTAAATTTGACAAGAAGAATGAACATTCTTAAAACTCAAGAAAGTCCAATTTTTAAATTTGACAAGAATGAACATTCTTAAAACTTAAGAATGACCAATTCTTAAACTTGACGAAAAGAAAGAAAATCTTAAAACTCAAGAATGAGCAATTCTTAAAAATGAAGCAAGACCAATTTTTAAATTTGACTAAAAGAATGAACATTCTTAAAACTCAAGAATGGCCAATTTTAAATTTAACAAGAAAGAAAATTCTTAAAAATCAAGAACAACCAATTCTTAAATTTGACAAGAAGAATGAACATTCTTAAAACTCGAAAATGACCGATTCTTAAGTTTAACAAGAAAGAAAATTCTTAAAACTGAAAAATTCTTAAAATGATAAAAATGATAGTGGCAAGAAAACGCTTTTACAAAAATAATTTTTCAAACCTTTTTCGACAATTTAGGATATTGAATCGCAATCTATTCGATAGTTTAAAAAATCTTCCCACTCTGTTCCAATATTGGTTTAAATATTTTCCATCAGAACAAAAGCTAACCGTGGTACAATTTCTACCATGCAATTCCCTATGGCAACAACTAAAAAACGCACTGTATGTGCAATATTATTTAAATTTTTCCAATGCCAAATTCAAGGTCACATTATAATCAATTTTATTGTTTCAAATCAATCTCTATATTTTTCTATTTTTATTCTGAAGGAGATCTTTTTACTGAATCCACCAGTGTGTCACATATTAGAATTCATTTAACACAGTAACTTCAAAAATAAGTAAATAAACTAATTGGAAATTTCTCCTTCCCAAAAAATCATTTATGATATGAAAAACAATCAAAATGTTGAAATTATTTTAATGTTAAAGTGAAAAAAAACCCCCTATCTACAAATATTGTTCAAAGTGGCCAATGCGACTGTTGGACATTTTATACAAAAAAAAACCTTTAAAATTGAGTTAAACCTTTTCTTAACAGTTATGACAAATATAAAGTCAAAACTATAAGGACTTTATATTTGTCATAACTATAAGGAAACGGTTTAACTGAATCTGAAAGGGGTTTTTTTGCATAAAATGCCTGACAATTTTTCAGTCCTTCACCAAACGGGCGGCGATTCATAAAACGGCTGAAATTTTCAGTCAAGTTGTAAAAACTCTCAGTTCAGCTTTAGATTTTCAAAGGCAATATGGGCGGCCCATTGCATATATACGCTTCCCCCCATTCCCCACGACAAAAAAAAAACAGAATTTTCCGATTCCTTCGAATTTTCTCAGTTTCTAATCAACCGATCGGATCTCTCAAAATCTCAATTTGTTCGCAGTTTAATTCTCTACAATTCCTCCCTTTACGGCGTTAAAATCGCTTCGGTAGTTTTCATTTAATAAGCAAAAACAAAAAACAATTTGCATTAAAATGTATAATTAATCAACAAATGACTGTCTTTTGAATAATGGCGCGCAGGCGATTTTCTCTCTCTCTCAGTTTGTCAAAGACTTTTTTTTCTCTATTGGCTGGCCTGTTCGGAAAAAGCACATCAGCATGCAAACACTTGTCGTCAATGATGAAAAAATAAGTCGTGGAAAAAAAAGGAAAAGCAAAAAAGAAAGCATTCGCATTCTTCAAAATAAAATTCAGCCGAGGCTTGGTACAGCAAACGCACGCACGCGTACCAACACACACGCACCAGAAAAGCCACATATAACTAGATGATGATTGCGCAAGCAAAAGAGGTGTGAAACCAGGTGAATAATACATACACTTGGAGGATTGATTGGAGCGCTTGGCGGCTCGCGGGGGTTGTGAGGTGTTTTGGTCGGTATGGGGTGGCGGTGGCGGTGCAGGATTCGCGAGGGGCAGTGATTGGGTGCGTTGGTGATTCACGCTCCTAGACCAAGTGGCGCCCCCTGCCGAGAAAATGAACTGCCCAGTTATAATCGACACATTCACACACAAAGTGTTAAAAAACACGCAAACGCACGAAATGGGGGGCGGCTTAAGCAAAACACAATGAATTCCCAAATCCCTCGATAAAATGAAATTGAGGTAAAAATCAAACCGTCTCATACCGGCGGCGGCTGCGGTGTGCGTGGAAGAATGCAAAGAAGAACTGCTGACGTTGTTACCGCCCACCTCCACGAATGACAACGGTCTCGCCCGACGACCCCCGATCCCAACAAAAACGCCTATAAAAGGTGGGGATTTTTGTACATTCGCCAGTTGAGCTCCGACTCTGACAGAGTCACTTCAATAAACAGTAACTATCTTAACCGTAGTTTCTTGTCGATAACCCCAACGTTCAGTTATCGTTCTTTTTAGAACGCTAGCCCCGTTTCGTGGCATAAAGAATTCGGCATACGCAACGTTCAGCTACCGTTCTTGTTAGAACCCTAGCACCTCTTCGAGGTATAAGAGTTCGGCGTGCGCAAACGTTCAGCTATCGTTCTTTTTAGAACACTAGCATCCCTTCGGGGCATAAGAATTCGGCAGGCGCCGAAAGAATTCGACACGCTTCCGTTGCTACGTGCCTTCGTTAAGCCCGTGGGTAACATTTGGCGCCCAAGCACGTGGGGCAAGAGTTTTTGAAAAAATTCACGAGGACCCACCCCACCCCGCAACATGACGACTCCTAGGCGTTGTACGAGGGCGCACCCGATGGACGACGTTATCACCGGAGAACCCTCCATAATCCAGGAAGACCTGCTGGGAGAGGTCCAAACCTCCCAGTGGCGCCCACAACAGTCAGCACAACAGCTGATACAACAACAAGAGAGAACCATCCGAATCCTCCAGGTCCAGATGGAGGAATTACAGAAGTCCATGGGAAGGATGTCCACTCCAAGGCCTTCACCTGCGATTCCGCCGAGGGTAAACCCTCCACCATTACCGGCGGTTCCCGTGGCAACTCCCGTCTTCTTCCCGGTCGCTCCTAGGCTCCCGAAGTTCGCGGGACGTGCGGAGGAGGATCCGCACGTATTCCTACAGCGTCTCGAGCGCTACTTCGAGATTTGCCAGGTGGATCCGGCAGACCAAGGGGAGATCGCAGCCGAACAGCTCCAAGCGGACGCGAGGAAGTGGTACGACGTAAACGTGCTGATGGGTTACTCCTTCGAGGACTTCCGAAGGATGTTCCAGCAGCAGTACTGCTCCAAAGCCGCAGACGCAAGACTCTCGGGCCGTTTCTACGGAGAAAAACAGCTCTCCTCGGAGTCCGTGGAAACTTTCCTCAAAAGGAAGCGGCGTTACCACGATCGACTGGGCCTGAAGTTAGCAGACGATACCCTGGTGAGCCTTCTTTCGCAGCAACTCGTGAAGGACTTCCAAAAGGTGCTGGTGTTCGGAGTCCCGGAGAGCTTTGAGGAGCTGCTAGCCATCGCGAGCCGTTACGAGGCCTTGCAAGAACAACCCCGCCATGGGACCGCTCCGGCTGTCCCAACACGCCAAACCATGCCGGCGTGCAGACATTGTGGAGGGAACCACCTTCACAGGGAATGTCCAAACCGGTCCACCACCGCTTCGGGAAACGAACAAGCCACGACGTCCCGCCGCGAGACGCCGCAATAGGGCCACACGCGGTAACCATCAACGCCCTGTTTGGCCAGCAAGGACTTCCCCGAGTCCTACTCCAGGTGGGCAACAACTCATACGGCGCCTTGGTCGACACAGGAGCATCCGCCAACTTCGTACGGGACGGTCTTTTCCCATTCCTCGTTGGAAGAGATCCTGGGGCACGCTCACCACTCACCGTGGGCGTCTCCACGTTCACCACCAAACCCGTGGGAACAATACGTCTCGTTTACGAGCTAGGCAGCACCACCATGGCAGACGTCTTCCATGTCGTGGAAGATCTCGCGGAGGACATCATCCTCGGCCACTCCTGGCTTAAAAACCGCGACGCCGTCATCGACGTGGCCCGTGGTTGTGTACATTTCGGGACGAAACAGAGACAAACGTGTTTTTTCCAAACCGCGACCCCTGTGCGAAAAGACGCAATACCCCTAGTGAATATACCGAACAATTTTCCCCCAGCGCTCAAGGACGCACTACAAAACACTCTGGGAGTGCATGCACGCGTGTTCGCGGACAGTGCCGTTATAAAAGTGACGCGTTCGGCGGAACATGTGATTTCGCTCATAGACGAAAAACCCGTGCACCAGGCTCCTTACCGCTATAGTGACGCGAAGAAGCAAACCATCCTCGAACAGGTCCAGGAGATGTTAGCAGCTGGAGTGATTGAGCCATCCACTTCCGCGTACTGCTCGCCAGTTGTCCTGATCGGCAAAAAGGATGGAACGCCCCGTTTCTGTGTCGACTACCGTCGCCTGAACGCCGTCACAGTCAACGAGGCTGCACCGCTGCCCATCATCCAAGAGACGCTCCGAGATTTAGGACCAGCTAAGGTATTTAGCGTTCTCGATCTCAAGAGCGGGTATTGGCAGATTCCGGTCGCACCTCGATGTCGCCACTTGACCGCCTTCGCGACGCCACAGGGATCCAAGTATCAGTTCCGGGTAATGCCATTCGGGCTGAAAAACGCACCAACCACATTTCAGAGGTTCATGTCCCAGGAAGTCTTGGCAGGCTACCTACAAAAATTCGTCCTGGTATACCTTGACGATATCGTGATATACTCGGCGAACTACGAGGAACACCTCCAACACCTAGGGCTGGTGTTTGAACGACTAGGCATCCACGGCCTCCGATGCGCGCCGAAAAAGTGCCACCTGGGGACGAGCCGCATCGACTACCTCGGGCACATCATAAGCGACGCCGGAAACGAACCCCAACCCTGCCACCTGGAGCAAGTGGCCAAGGCGCGTCCACCAACCTCCAGAAAGGACCTTAAGCAGTTCCTGGGGATCTGCGGATGGCTCCGCGATTACGTCGCCAATTTCGCACAGATGGCGGCTCCCCTTACAGACCTGCTGTCTCCCAAGCAGAAATGGAGATGGGGACCGGCAGAAGAAGGCGCGTTTGCAGACGTAAAATCCGCCGTAGCCGCTCCACTTCGCCTGGCCCGTCCCGACCCGAGCAGGGAATACGTCCTGCAGACCGACGCCAGCGGTGTCGGCATGGCCGCCGTCCTTTACCAGTTGGGCCCTGAAGGTAAAAAGGACATCGTGTCATATGGTAGCGCTCGATTCACCGAGACGGAGCGACGCTATCATATTAACGAACAAGAGTGCCTGGCCATTGTGTGGGCAGTGAAGAGGTATCGGCCGTACCTAGAGGACCGCCACTTCACCCTGGTGACGGACAACCGGGCATTGCTATGGCTTGCGAACGCTCGCGACAACGCGAAACTAACGCGTTGGTCACTGTTGCTCCAGCCATTCGCCTTCACGATAGTACACACTCCAGGGAAGGAAAACCAACTGGCGGACATCCTATCCAGGGACCCACTGCCGCAACATGGCAACGTCGACGCCCGGGACGAGGAACAGCTCGTGGCCCCAAGGACACGGGAACACACGGACCCGCCACCTGAAGCTCTAAACGCCCTCGTGTTTACCACCCTTCAGGAAGAAGTCCGTGTCGCCCAACGGAATGACCCCAGTTGTCGCCGTCTCGTGGAGAGATGGCATCGCGTCCAGAGGGACGGTCCACAACAACCAGGGGATCGTATGTACGGCACCATTTACCAGGTCCAGGGGGACCTCATTTACCGGGTCCAACCCGGAGGGTTGCGACTACTCGTGCCCCAAGCACTGCAGGAGCAGATCACGCAGTACCATCACGACTCCATTCTAGCCGGTCACCCCGGAGCTGAGGAAACGGAACGAGCGATCCAGGAAACGTTCCACTGGCCCGAGATGACAAGCTACGTACGGCGGTACGTGCAAACCTGCTTACTTTGTGCCCAGTACAAACGTAAGCCAAATCGGGAGCGAGCTCCTCAGAGGCCAAGACAACCTCGCACCCCGTGGGAGACCGTCGCTTGCGACCTCATGGGCCCTTACCCGGAAACGCCACGAGGACACCGCTTCATCTTTGTCGTTACAGATTTATTTTCACGTTGGGTCGAAGCTTTTCCGCTGGCGACCGGGACGTCCAGGACCGTTTGCAACCTCCTGGAGAAGGAAGTCTTCGGGCGATTTGGTTTCCCAAACACCATCATTACTGACAACGGGTCCCAGTTCACGTCCCACTGCTGGGAAAAATGTTGTCAGTCATGGCAAGCGGACCACTTCGCCACCGCAGTTTACCACCCCCAGGCTAACCCTACGGAGAGGAGGAACCAGGACGTCAAGAAGGGGCTGCGAATCCGCATGGCCAACCGCCGTCCGACCACCTGGGACCTCCACCTTCCGCCAGTCCTCTACAGCCTCAGACGAAGGCGTAACGCGGCAACGGGAAAAACTCCTGGGGAAGCACTCCTGGGATACAACCCCCGGCTCCCAGGTGCCTGGGACTCCGACGTCGAACGCCCCCCCACCCCGGACCTGGGGGACATCCGCGATGAGGCCCGCAACAACCAGCGGGCCTACCTGAATCGACGCCACCCCGAGCAGCCTCCGGCCAGGCCGTACCACGTAGGCGACCTCGTCCTAACCAAGGCAGCACCAGGAAGGCAGCGCTTTGGACCAGCCTGGCTAGGCCCGTACGCGATCGCCGCTGTCATCACCGATACCATCTTCATGGTAGACGTAGCAGGACATCAGGTCCGATACAGCGTCAACCGGATCCGTCCAGCACCGCCAACGCCACCGCAACCCCAGGACGAACCACCTCCCGCGGCTGCGCAGTAAAATGATTACCTGTATATATAATTGTAGAAAATTGTAATCATACTAGTTTAAGACCCGTCGCGCGACCGTTGCCTCAAAGGGGGGGCGACTGTTACCGCCCACCTCCACGAATGACAACGGTCTCGCCCGACGACCCCCGATCCCAACAAAAACTCCTATAAAAGGTGGGGATTTTTGTACATTCGCCAGTTGAGCTCCGACTCTGACAGAGTCACTTCAATAAACAGTAACTATCTTAACCGTAGTTTCTTGTCGATAACCCCAACGTTCAGTTATCGTTCTTTTTAGAACGCTAGCCCCGTTTCGTGGCATAAAGAATTCGGCATACGCAACGTTCAGCTACCGTTCTTGTTAGAACCCTAGCACCTCTTCGAGGTATAAGAGTTCGGCGTGCGCAAACGTTCAGCTATCGTTCTTTTTAGAACACTAGCATCCCTTCGGGGCATAAGAATTCGGCAGGCGCCGAAAGAATTCGACACGCTTCCGTTGCTACGTGCCTTCGTTAAGCCCGTGGGTAACATTGGTACTCGGCGGTATGAGGAGTTACATCTGCAAGGCAATAGCACACCACTACTAACTAATACTACAATGCAAATATTTGTGAGTAAGATTGCGCGGTTTATTGCCACACGAAAGCGCAGTTGGAAGACGCAAAAATTTTAGAAAAGTTGAAATTTCCACGTTTTTCTTGAAATTTCATCTTTTTTAAAAAAGTTGAAATTTCATCTAAAAAAGTTGAAATTTCACCTTCCCTAAGAAAAGTTGAAATTTCATCTAAAAAAGTTGAAATTTTACCTTTTTAAAAAAGTGGAAATTTCAACTAAAAAAGTTGAAATTTTACCTCTTTAAAAAAAGTTGAAATTTCACCTTTTTTAAGAAAAGTCGAAATTTCATCTAAAAAAGTTGAAATTTTATCTTTTTTAAAAAAGTTGAAATTTCATCTAAAAAAGTTGAAATTTCATCTTTTTTAAAAAAGTTGAAATTTCATCTAAAAAAGTTGAAATTTTACCTTTTTTTGAAAAAGTTGAAATTTCATCTAAAAAAGTTGAAATTTTATCTTTTTAAAAAAGTTGAAATTTCAACTAAAAAAGTTGAAATTTTACCTCTTTAAAAAAAGTTGAAATTTCACCTTTTTTAAGAAAAGTTGAAATTTCATCTAAAAAAGTTGAAATTTTATCTTTTTTAAAAAAGTTGAAATTTCATCTAAAAAAGTTGAAATTTTACCTTTTTAAGAGTTGCAATTTCACCTTTTTTAAGAAAAGTTGAAATATCATCTAAAAAAGTTGAAATTTAATCTAAAAAAGTTGAAATTTAATCTAAAAAAGTTGAAATTTCATCTAAAAAAGTTGAAATTTTATCTTTTTAAATAAGTTGAAATTTCATCTAAAAAAGTTGAAATTTTACCTTTTTTAAAAAAGTTGAAATTACATCTAAAAAAAATGAAATTTTACCTTTCTTAAAAAATGTGAAATTTCATCTAAAAAAGTTGAAATTTTACCTTTCTTAAAAAATGTGAAATTTCATCTAAAAAAGTTGAAATTTTACCTTTTTAAAAAAAGTTTAACTTTAACCTTTTTTAGGAAAGTTGAAATTTCGCCTTTTTTTAGAAAAGTTGAAATTTCATATAAAAAAGTTGGAATTTTACCTTTTTAAAAAAGCTGAAATTTCATTTAAAAAAGTTGAAATTTTACCTTTTTTAAAAAATTTAAATTTCATCTAAACAGTTGAAATTTTACCTTTTCTAAGAAAGTTGAAATTTCACCTTTTTTAAGAAAAGTTGAAATTTCATCTAAAAAAGTTGAAATTTTATCTTTTTAAATAAGTTGAAATTTCATCTAAAAAAGTTGAAATTTTATCTTTTTAAATAAGTTGAAATTTCATCTAAAAAAGTTGCAATTTTACCTTTTTTAAGGAAGTTGAAATTTCACCTTTTTTAAAAAAACTTGAAATTCCACCTTTTTTAAAAACTTGAAATTTCAACATTTCTTAGCAAAAAAAACAACTTGAAATTTCGACATTTTTCTTGAAATTTCACCTTTATAAGAAACTTGAAATTTCACCTTTTCTAAATAACTTAAAATTTCACCTTTGTAAAAAACATTCACCTTTTCTAAATAACTTAAGATTTCATCTTTTTAAAAAAAACTTGAAATATCAACATTTTTCTTGACATTTCACCTTTTTCTAAATAACTGAAGATTTCACCTTTTTTACAATAATTGATCGCGCAACAGAATGAATGTATCATTTAAAACTCGTTTGGTTACAAATATGAACGAATTTTGTTTTCTTTTTAATTTGAAGTTTAAACATTTTTCTTGAAATTTCACCTTTTTAAAGAACTTAAATTTCAGCCTATTTAAAAAAAGTTGAAATATCACCTTTTTTGAAAAACTTGAAATTTCAACTTTTTTTTAGTTTCAACATTTTTCTCGAAATTTCACCTTGTTTTTAAAAAAAGTCGAAATTTCAAGTTATTCCAAAAAAAGGACCGTTGCGATGAAATTACAACAAATCGTCTCTCCGATTGATAATGAAACAAAGTTATTTTACAATAATTGATCGCGCAACAGAATGAATGTATCATTTAAAACTCGTTTGGTTACAAATATGAACGAATTTTGTTTTTTTTTTAATTTGAAGTTTAAACATTTTTCTTGAAATTTCACCTTTTTAAAGAACTCAAATATCAGCCTATTTAAAAAAAGTTGAAATATCACCTTTTTTGAAAAACTTGAAATTTCAACTTTTTGAAAAACTTGAAATTTCCACTTTTTAAAAAACTTGAAATTTCAACTTTTTTTTAGTTTCAACATTTTTCTCGAAATTTCACCTTGTTTTTAAAAAAGGTCGAAATTTCAAGTTATTCCAAAAAAAGGACCGTTGCGATGAAATTGCAGCAAATCGTCTCTCCGATTGACAATGAAACACGCAGTCATTTCACAATGATCGATCGCGCAACAGATTGCATCGCTTAAAAAATTATGTGAACGTGAAATCGTGAAAACACACTGAAATCATCCGAGGACCAGGTGCCTCTAAAAAATATTTTGCCAACCGCGCGCGATAAGGAAAAATAAACAAGCGAGTTAAATATAGACATTTCCATAAACACAATTCTCGATAAGGAAATTTTTAGTTTGCAACTCGCGAGTTATTTTGCAACACTAATAAAATTTCACTGCGCCAACTTTCGTACATTTAATGCGTTAAACACTTTTTTTTTTAAATATTTAAATTCCCATTGCAGTTTTCTTTTTTTTTTAAATTTGAAACGACAAAATACCTTGCGCGTGCTGAAGAGACTTTTGGGTTCCAGACAGCGTCGGTCGTCGCACCACGACGGGCTTCGACGACTCCGTCGCCGAGCTGGACCTGATTCGGAACTCTTCCTTGCTGCTGGTGGTACTGCTGCTCGAGGACATGGCACTGAAAACAGAGTGAACTTTTTACAATTTAAAATTCTAAAAAAAAAAATTGTCACTCAGACGTTAAAATAGTAAAACAATTTATTTAAAATAAATAAATGAAAATGGAAAATTTTCAATTTTCAGTTTTCCATTTCCGTTTTCCATTTTCAATTTCCATTTTCAATTTCCATTTTCCAAATCCATTTTCCATTTTCAATTTTCCATACTCATTTATCATTTCCATTTCGCTTTTCTGTTTTTCATTTTTGTTTTCCATTTTTCATTTCCATTTTAAATTTTCCATTTACATTTTCCAAATCCATTTACCATTTCCGTTTCCCACTTTCCATTTCTATTTTCCAGGCCCATTTACCATTTCCATTCTCCATTTTTTATAATCGTTTTCCATTTTCAATCTCCCATTTCCATTTTCCACTTCCGTTTTCCATTTTTCATTTCCCTTTTCAATTTTTCATTTTTAATTTCCATTTTCCAAATCCATTTTCCATTTTTCCATTTTCCATACCCATTTATCATTTACATTTCCCTTTTCTGTTTTCCATTTTTAATTTCCATTTTCCAAATCCATTTTCCATTTTCATTTATCATTTACATTTCCCTTTTCTGTTTTTCATTTTTAATTTCCATTTTCCAAATCCATTTTCCATTTTCATTTATCATTTACATTTCCCTTTTCTGTTTTTCATTTTTAATTTCCATTTTCCAAATCCATTTTCCATTTTGTTTTTTTTTTAAATAAATAGTTTTACTGCATTAACGTCTGACCATTACAATTTAATAATACATAACCTAAAAGATGATGTGTGGTTGCAAAACATTGACCGAATGACGAAATTTTTTTTTAAATTGAATGAGGATATTTACATTGTATGTTCAATCTTAAAATAAAGACACGAGATGCGAGTTTGAAGAAAAATCGCGATTTTATTTTGCAATATGATGCGAAAGCGTAGTTAGGACATATGCAAAAAATAAACGAAAAACTTGAGAAATTTCGACAGTTTTATTGAAATTTCATCTTTTTTAAAAAACTTGAATTTTCACCTTTTTAAAAAATTTCAAGATAAATGTTGAAATTTCAAGTTTTATTTAAAAAGGTTAAAAATGTGAAGATATTTAGAAAAGTTGAATTTTCAAGAAAAATGTTGAAATTTCAAGTTTTTTTATAAATTTGAAATTTCAAGAAAAATATTGAAATTTCAATTTTTTTCTCCAAAATGTCAAAACCAGCACAAATAATTTTCTCGCCGCACTGTGATAAAGTGAAAAAATCACGGCTTCCGTAACATTGGCAAAAACGCCAAAAAAACGACCTTTTTAAAAAATTTCAAGAAAAATGTTGAAATTTCAAGTTTATTAAAAAGGTAAAATTTCAAGAAAAATGTTGAAATTTCAAAAGTTTTATTAAAAAAAGGTTAAATTTTAAGATATTTAGAAAAGGTGAATTTTCAAGAAAAATATTGAAATTTCAAGCTTTTTTAAAAAAGGTGAAATGTCAAGATAAATGTTGAAATTTCAAAAGTTTTATTAAAAAAGGTTAAATTTTAAGATATTTAGAAAAGGTGAATTTTCAAGAAAAAATGTTGAAATTTCAAGTTTTTTAAAAAAATGTGAAATTTCAAGAAAAATATTGAAATTTCAAGCTTTTTTAAAAAAGGTGAAATGTCAAGATAAATGTTGAAATTTCAAAAGTTTTATTAAAAAAAGGTTAAATTTTAAGATATTTAGAAAAGGTGAATTTTCAAGAAAAATATTGACATTTCAAGTTTTCCTTTAAAAAAATGTGAAATTTCAAGAAAAATATTGAATTTCAAGCTTTTTTAAAAAAGGTGAAATGTCAAGATAAATGTTGAAATTTCAAGTTTTATTTAAAAAGGCTAAAAATGTGAAGATATTTAGAAAAGTCGAATTTTCAAGAAAAATGTTGAAATTTCAAGTTTTTCTTTAAAAAAAGGCGAAATTTCAAGAAAACTGTTGAATTTTCAAGTTTATTGAAAAGGTAAAATTTCAAGAAAAATGTTGCAATTTCAAGTTTTATTAAAAAAGGTTAAATTTTAAGATATTTAGAAAAGGTCAATTTTCAAGAAAAAATGTTGAAATTTCAAGTTTTTTAAAAAGGTAAAATTTCAAGAAAAATATTGAAATTTCAAAAGTTTTATTAAAAAAAGTTAAATTTTAAGATATTTAGAAAAGGTGAATTTTCAAGAAAAATGTTGAAATTTCCGGTTTTTTTTTTTAAAGGCGAAATTTCAAGAAAATGTTGAGTTTTCAAGTTTATTAAAAAGGTAAAATTTCAAGAAAAATATTGAAATTTCAAGTTTTTTTAGAAAAGGTGAAATTTCAAGAAAAATATTGAAATTTCAAGTTTTTTTAAAAAAGGTGAAATGTCAAGATAAATGTTGAAATTTCAAAAGGTTTATTAAAAAAGGTTAAATTTTAAGATATTTAGAAAAGGTGAATTTTCAAGAAAAAATGTTGAAATTTCAAGTTTTTTAAAAAAATGTGAAATTTCAAGAAAAATATTGAAATTTCAAGCTTTTTTAAAAAAGGTAAAATGTCAAGATAAATGTTGAAATTTCAAGTTTTATTTAAAAAGGTTAAAAATGTGAAGATATTTAGAAAAGTCGAATTTTCAAGAAAAAATGTTGAAATTTCAAGTTTTTTAAAAAAATGTGAAATTTCAAGAAAAATATTGAAATTTCAAGCTTTTTTAAAAAAGGTAAAATGTCAAGATAAATGTTGAAATTTCAAGTTTTATTTAAAAAGGTTAAAAATGTGAAGATATTTAGAAAAGTCGAATTTTCAAGAAAAATGTTGAATTTTCAAGCTTATTAAAAAGGTAAAATTTCAAGAAAAATGTTGAAATTTCAAAAGTTTTATTAAAAAAGGTTAAATTTTAAGATATTTAGAAAAGGTGAATTTTCAAGAAAAAATGTTGAATTTTCAAGTTTTTTAAAAAGGTGAAATTTCAAGCAAAATGTCGAAATTTCAATACCAACAAATAATTTTCTCACCGCACTGTGTTAAAGTGAAAAACGACGGCTTCCGTAACATTGGCAAAAACGCAACGAAAAAAAAAACGACGCCAAATTATTACACTAATTGTGTAAACAAACGATAAAATACGTATGTGTGTACACATTTCAAGTGTTTACGTGACAACCATTCAAAATTAAATCGAAAAAACAAAAAACAAAAAAAAACGCAAGTGGCTGAGAATGCCAAACTTTTTATCGCGAATGCAAAGTACAAAACGAGAAAAACAAACGACTGGCGCCTCCCAAAAACAAACTCTCATTTGTTTTCCCGGCAATCTTTCATTATCGCGGCTTTTCAAAATAAAAAAAAAAACAACTGAAGTGTTATCAAGGTAACGCGCGATTATCGCGCAAAAAAAATCCCCGACCGAATTATTAATCTATCAAGTGAAAATAAGATTCTTTATCGTAAAGTACGCCGATCCCCCGATTTACGCGGTACTTTTTTTACACGGTTTCGCTTTTACACGGTTTTCAAAATACACCTTTCAAAATATCTTAGTAAAAAAAATGCAATTAAATAAATCGCCGAATTACGCGCACATTTTCGGTTGTTTTCGATTTACACGGTTTCTCCAATAAAAATCTAAAATTCCGTTTTACACACGGTTTTCTGAGGAACCAATCTTCCGCGCGTAAATCGGGGGGGATAAGGTGTATTATTGACGCGAAAACTCTACTCTAAATTGTTCGAACTTTACAATTAATATTTACAATAAAAATGACAATGTAAACTAACTGTCAAAAATTACAAAATATTGAATTGAGAATTTGTTTTATTATTTTTGTATGGATGATCGTAGATAAAGTATATTATTACATGAGCAGGTAAAGAAGGTTCTTATCCATGAAAATGAAGTTTGCTGCACGAGCCGAAGGCGAGTGCATGTAATCATTTGAGTGGATAATAACATACTATAATTTCACTAGTGTCCGCGGTGTGGCGTTATACTCACTGATAGACTGTGTGATGGACGTTTTGTGCTATGAGTGTGTCTTCGGTTTCCATCCATAGCTCTCCTGCACCAATCGAACTGGAACGTCCAACCTAAAAAAATTGAACAGTAAGCCAAATGAAATAAATTCATTATCTCAATTATTGTATCGAGAAAAAATCCCCTAAACAACATTTTTAGTCTATTACATTATATTTATCCTATAAAGTGAAAAATTCACCCCCCCCCCAATTTTGAAATGGGAAGGGGGGGCTTGTGACGCCTCATTTGAAAGGTCTCTTCAGGCTCTATTCAAGAATGCTGTTTAAAAATTTATTGCAAAAATGAAGAGTAAAAAAACATGAATCTGTTCAACGAAAGTTGCTACAACACATTAAAAAATCCAAAATTAATAGAATATCATTCTTAGTAATGTAATATAATAAAAAATATATCAATCAACGCTTTAAACTAAACTAACGAAAAATATTGATAAGTTTTTGTCACTTTATGAACATTTCAATTGCTTCTGTTTACCTTCTCAGTATCAACAACGAAACGCTATTAGTTTTTTGATTTCTTAGTTTGTTGTAGAGAATTTCGTTAAATAATTTTTTTCTACTTTTCATTTTTTCAGATAAATTTTGAAACCGTAGCAGTTTCGAATAGAGCTTGAAAAGCCCTTTCAAATGAGTTATCACAAGCCCCCTTCCCATTTGAAAATGGGGGGGGATGTTTACTTTTCATTTTTGCAATAAATTTTTGAACCGTAGCATTTTCGAATAGAGCTTGAAAAGCCCTTTCAAATGAGTTATCACAAGCCCCCCTTCCCATTTGAAAATGGGGGGGAATGTTTACTTTTCATTTTTGCAATAAATTTTTGAACCGTAGCATTTTCGAATAGAGCTTGAAAAGCCCTTTCAAATGAGTTATCACAAGCCCCCCTTCCCATTTGAAAATGGGGGGGGCATTTTACTTTTCATTTTTGCAATAAATTTTTAAACCGCAGCATTTTCAAATAGAGCTTGAAAAGCCCTTTCAAATGAGTTATCACAAGCCCCCTTCCCATTTGAAAATTGGGGGGGGGGGATTTTTACTTTTCATTTTTGCAATAAATTTTTAAACCGTAGCATTTTCGAATAGAGCTTGAAAAGCCCTTTCAAATGAGTTATCACAAGCCCCCTTCCCATTTGAAAATGGGGGGGGATGTTTACTTTTCATTTTTGCAATAAATTTTTGAACCGTAGCATTTTCGAATAGAGCTTGAAAAGCCCTTTCAAATGAGTTATCACAAGCCCCCTTCCCATTTGAAAATGGGGGGGGGGATTTTTACTTTTCATTTTTGCAATAAATTTTTAAACCGCAGCATTTTCGAATAGAGCTTGAAAAGCCCTTTCAAATGAGTTATCACAAGCCCCCTTCCCATTTGAAAATGGGGGGGGGGGATTTTTACTTTTCATTTTTGCAATAAATTTTTAAACCGCAGCATTTTCGAATAGAGCTTGAAAAGCCCTTTCAAATGAGTTATCACAAGCCCCCTTCCCATT
Organism: Dascillus cervinus; assembly: GCA_949768715.1. Lineage (NCBI taxonomy): Eukaryota > Metazoa > Arthropoda > Insecta > Coleoptera > Dascillidae > Dascillus > Dascillus cervinus. The sequence goes on along the minus strand of OX458323.1, from coordinate 42,267,493 downwards.
TGAAAATTGGGGGGGGGGGATTTTTACTTTTCATTTTTGCAATAAATTTTTAAACCGTGGCATTTTCGAATAGAGCTTGAAAAGCCCTTTCAAATGAGTTATCACAAGCCCCCTTCCCATTTGAAAATGGGGGGGGGATTTTTACTTTTCATTTTTGCAATAAATTTTTAAACCGCAGCATTTTCGAATAGAGCTTGAAAAGCCCTTTCAAATGAGTTATCACAAGCCCCCTTCCCATTTGAAAATGGGGGGGGGGGATTTTTACTTTTCATTTTTGCAATAAATTTTTAAACCGCAGCATTTTCGAATAGAGCTTGAAAAGCCCTTTCAAATGAGTTATCACAAGCCCCCTTCCCATTTGAAAATGGGGGGGGGATTTTTACTTTTCATTTTTGCAATAAATTTTTAAACCGCAGCATTTTCGAATAGAGCTTGAAAAGCCCTTTCAAATGAGTTATCACAAGCCCCCTTCCCATTTGAAAATGGGGGGGGGATTTTTACTTTTCATTTTTACAATAAATTTTTAAACCGCAGCATTTTCGAATAGAGCTTGAAGAGCCCTTTCAAATGAGTTATCACAAGCCCTCCCTTCCAATTTAAAAATTTGGGGGGGGGATTTTTCACTTTATCATTGATAGACTAAAAAAGACGCGTTTCGGGAACGCGAATTTTCGTTACCTCGAGAAAGAAGTAATTTTTCAGGCTGCCGCAGCTGCGTATGGACGAAAGGGACAATTCCGCCTGGGGGGTTTTTCGATCTTTGCGGATCAAGCTCAGCGTCTTGTCGGTCAGGCACAGGCGGTAAACCGCCGTATCCTGCGATTTGGCGCTGGCGTCGATGAAGCTCGTTCCTCCCAGGCCGCGGTTGAGAACCGTGACTTGCCAAACGTGCTCTGAAAAAAAAATCGGAATCATATTTTGCCCGAAAAAGCATTAAATTGTTCATTCGAGACGCAATCTGACGAATACAGTTCGTGGAATCGCGACTATCGACATGCTTTCAAACAACTTTCGTCTTTCGGACTCGTGAAATTAATTTTTTTTCAAAATAAACCGATAAAAATTGATATTTCCGCTGACAACAAGAACGAACAGTCTTAAAACTCAACAATGACCATCGATTTCTTATGCTTACAAGTGTTGCCAAATGATAATGTGGCGTTTAAACCGAAAATATAATTTTATTTTCAATCTCATATATCGCGAAAACCGTTGCTTCCACGTAAATTTCGCGCAGAACCTTTTTTGTGCGCATTTCGATGGCGAACAAATTTCGTGATAACAAAATGTCCCGTAAAGCCAGCCCTGCACGAGATACTTGAGATTTTCGCGACCTTCGACCTTGAACCAGTGGCGTACGCGATTTTTCGACAGACTTTTTACGAATAAAAATCTTCACTAGAAATTTTTAGAAGATGAACATTAAAATGACGACTACAATAAATACCGAAATAACGAGAGGAAACGCGCAGCGAGTCAATGTCCCTCTGCGGCGACCGCGACAAGCGAAAGGGTTGTTCTTCGAGGACGAATTTGTTCCGTTTTCGGCACAACAACCTTCACACCGTGCGCCGGGAACGAACCGCGCGTTAAAAGGCCGTTCACACGCAGGTAAACGGTCGCAGACAGGATTACAGGGCCAAAAATTTCGAATAAAAAGCGGAAAAAGTGACTAATAAGGCAAAGTAAGTGACAAAAAAGTGACTGATGTTAATTGTTCATTTATATAGAGATTTTTATTGATAAACGAAAATAGTTCTTTTTTATGATGAATTCATTACGGAGAAAACAGAGTAAATATAAAATCATGAAAAATATAAAAATACTGAAAATCTATATACAGTAAAACTCATGTAAAGCGATCAAGCGTGGTTTTCTAAAAAAATGGCCTCTTGGAGAGAACTTTTTCTTAAATTAATATACAATAAGCTTTAAAACGTTTTATTGTCAATGATGAAAACGCGCGAAGGTTCCTCGATATTTTCATAAAAATACAAATCGTCAAATCTCCTGAAGTGACTTTTTATTAGAAAAAGGGACTAAAAGTGATTTTTTTGTTAGAAAAAAGGGACTACAAGTGACTTTTGATTAGAAAAGGGGACTAAAAGTGACTTTTTATTAGAAAAGGGGACTAAAAGTAACTTCTTATTAGAGAAAAGGACTAAAAGTGACTTCTTTATTAGAGAAAGAGACTAAAAGTGACTGAGTTTATCAAAATCTATCTAAAGTTACTGAAGGGACATTAAAATATAGAACAAAAAGTGGCAAAAGTGATTTTTATTAGAAACAGGGACTAAAAGCGACTGGGATTATGAAAACCTACCAAAAGTCACTTAAATGACATTAACAAATAGAACAAAAAGTGACAAAAGTGACTGTTTATTAGAAAAAGTGACTTAAAGTGACTGGGTTTATGAAAATCTATATAAAATTACTTAAGTGACATTAATAAATAGAACAAAAAGTGACAAAATTTACTTTCTATTAGAAAAAGTTACTAAACGCGACTGGGTTTATGAAAACCTACCAAAAGTCAATTAAGTGACATTAACAAATATAACAAAAAGTGATAAAAGTAACTTTTTATTAGAAAAAGGGATTAAAAGTAACTTTTTATTAGAAAAAGGGACTATAAAGTGACTTTTTATTACAAACAGGCACCAAAAGTGACTGGGTTTGTGAAAACCTACCAAAAGTCACTTAAGTGACATTAACAAATATAACAAAAAGCGATAAAAGTGACTTTTTGTTAGAAAAAGGCACTAAAAGTAACTGGGTTTATGAAAACCTACCAAAAGTCGCTTAAGTGACTTTAACAAATAGAACAAAAAGAGATAAAAGTGACTGTTTATTAGAAAAAAGGACTAAAGGGACTGGATTTATGAAAAGTTACCAAAAGTCACTTAAATGACAATTAATGAATAAAACAAAAAGAGATAAAAGTGACTGTTTATTAGAAAAAAGGACTAAAGGGACTGGATTTATGAAAAGTTACCAAAAGTCATTTAAGTGACATTAACAAATATAACAAAAAGTGATAAAGGTAACTTTTTATTAGAAAAAGGGATTAAAAGTAACTTTTTATTAGAAAAAGGGACTATAAAGTGACTTTTTATTACAAACAGGCACCAAAAGTGACTGGGTTTGTGAAAACCTACCAAAAGTCACTTAAGTGACATTAACAAATATAACAAAAAGTGATAAAAGTAACTTTTTATTAGAAAAAGGCACTAAAAGTAACTGGGTTTATGAAAACCTACCAAAAGTCGCTTAAGTGACTTTAACAAATAGAACAAAAAGAGATAAAAGTGACTGTTTATTAGAAAAAAGGACTAAAGGGACTGGATTTATGAAAAGTTACCAAAAGTCACTTAAATGACAATTAATGAATAAAACAAAAAGCGATAAAAGTGACTTTTTATTAGAAAAAGAGACTAAAGGTGACTGGGATTATGAAATCCTACCAAAAGTCACTTAAGTGACGTTAACAAATAGAACAAAAAGTGACAAAAGTGACTGGGTTTATGAAAATCTATCTAAAGTTACTTAAGTGACGTTAACAAATAGAACAAAAACTGACAAAAGTGACTTTTTATTAGAAAAAGAGACTAAAGGTGACTGGGTTTATGAAAACCTACCAAAAGTCACTTAAATGACATTAACAAATAGAATAAAAGGTGACAAAAGTGACTTTTTATTAGCAAAAGAGACTAAAAGTGACTGGGATTATGAAATCCTACCAAAAGTCACTTAAGTGACGTTAACAAATAGAACAAAAAGTGACAAAAGTGACTGGGTTTATGAAAATCTATCTAAAGTTACTTAAGTGACGTTAACAAATAGAACAAAAACTGACAAAAGTGACTTTTTATTAGCAAAAGAGACTAAAAGTGACTGGGTTTATGAAAACCTACCAAAAGTCACTTAAATGACATTAACAAATAGAATAAAAGGTGACAAAAGTGACTTTTTATTAGCAAAAGAGACTAAAAGTGACTGGGATTATGAAATCCTACCAAAAGTCACTTAAGTGACGTTAACAAATAGAACAAAAAGTGACAAAAGTGACTGGGTTTATGAAAATCTATCTAAAGTTACTTAAGTGACGTTAACAAATAGAACAAAAACTGACAAAAGTGACATTTTATTAGAAAAAGAGACTAAAGGTGACTGGGTTTATGAAAACCTAGCAAAAGTCACTTAAACGACATTAACAAATAGAATAAAAGGTGACAAAAGTGACTTTTTATTAGCAAAAGAGACTAAAAGTGACTGGGTTTATGAAAACCTAGCAAAAGTCACTTAAATGACATTAACAAATAGAATAAAAGGTGACAAAAGTGACTTTTTATTAGCAAAAGAGACTAAAAGTGACTGGGTTTATGAAAACCTACCAAAAGTCACTTAAATGACATTAACAAATAGAATAAAAGGTGACAAAAGTGACTTTTTATTAGCAAAAGAGACTAAAAGTGACTGGGATTATGAAATCCTACCAAAAGTCACTTAAATGACATTAACAAATAGAATAAAAGGTGACAAAAGTGACTTTTTATTAGCAAAAGGGACTAAAAGTGACTGGGATTATGAAATCCTACCAAAAGTCACTTAAGTGACGTTAACAAATAGAACAAAAAGTGACAAAAGTGACTGGGTTTATGAAAATCTATCTAAAGTTACTTAAGTGACGTTAACAAATAGAACAAAAACTGACAAAAGTGACTTTTTATTAGAAAAAGAGACTAAAGGTGACTGGGTTTATGAAAACCTAGCAAAAGTCACTTAAACGACATTAACAAATAGAATAAAAGGTGACAAAAGTGACTTTTTATTAGCAAAAGAGACTAAAAGTGACTGGGTTTATGAAAACCTACCAAAAGTCACTTAAATGACATTAACAAATAGAATAAAAGGTGACAAAAGTGACTTTTTATTAGCAAAAGAGACTAAAAGTGACTGGGATTATGAAATCCTACCAAAAGTCACTTAAGTGACGTTAACAAATAGAACAAAAAGTGACAAAAGTGACTGGGTTTATGAAAATCTATCTAAAGTTACTTAAGTGACGTTAACAAATAGAACAAAAACTGACAAAAGTGACTTTTTATTAGAAAAAGAGACTAAAGGTGACTGGGTTTATGAAAACCTACCAAAAGTCACTTAAATGACATTAACAAATAGAATAAAAGGTGACAAAAGTGACTTTTTATTAGCAAAAGGGACTAAAAGTGACTGGGTTTATGAAAACCTACCAAAAGTCACTTAAATGACATTAACAAATAGAATAAAAGGTGACAAAAGTGACTTTTTATTAGCAAAAGAGACTAAAAGTGACTGGGATTATGAAATCCTACCAAAAGTCACTTAAGTGACGTTAACAAATAGAACAAAAAGTGACAAAAGTGACTGGGTTTATGAAAATCTATCTAAAGTTACTTAAGTGACGTTAACAAATAGAACAAAAACTGACAAAAGTGACTTTTTATTAGCAAAAGAGACTAAAAGTGACTGGGTTTATGAAAACCTACCAAAAGTCACTTAAATGACATTAACAAATAGAATAAAAGGTGACAAAAGTGACTTTTTATTAGCAAAAGAGACTAAAAGTGACTGGGATTATGAAATCCTACCAAAAGTCACTTAAGTGACGTTAACAAATAGAACAAAAAGTGACAAAAGTGACTGGGTTTATGAAAATCTATCTAAAGTTACTTAAGTGACGTTAACAAATAGAACAAAAACTGACAAAAGTGACTTTTTATTAGAAAAAGAGACTAAAGGTGACTGGGTTTATGAAAACCTAGCAAAAGTCACTTAAACGACATTAACAAATAGAATAAAAGGTGACAAAAGTGACTTTTTATTAGCAAAAGAGACTAAAAGTGACTGGGTTTATGAAAACCTACCAAAAGTCACTTAAATGACATTAACAAATAGAATAAAAGGTGACAAAAGTGACTTTTTATTAGCAAAAGAGACTAAAAGTGACTGGGATTATGAAATCCTACCAAAAGTCACTTAAGTGACGTTAACAAATAGAACAAAAAGTGACAAAAGTGACTGGGTTTATGAAAATCTATCTAAAGTTACTTAAGTGACGTTAACAAATAGAACAAAAACTGACAAAAGTGACTTTTTATTAGAAAAAGAGACTAAAGGTGACTGGGTTTATGAAAACCTACCAAAAGTCACTTAAATGACATTAACAAATAGAATAAAAGGTGACAAAAGTGACTTTTTATTAGCAAAAGGGACTAAAAGTGACTGGGTTTATGAAAACCTACCAAAAGTCACTTAAATGACATTAACAAATAGAATAAAAGGTGACAAAAGTGACTTTTTATTAGCAAAAGAGACTAAAAGTGACTGGGATTATGAAATCCTACCAAAAGTCACTTAAGTGACGTTAACAAATAGAACAAAAAGTGACAAAAGTGACTGGGTTTATGAAAATCTATCTAAAGTTACTTAAGTGACGTTAACAAATAGAACAAAAACTGACAAAAGTGACTTTTTATTAGAAAAAGAGACTAAAGGTGACTGGGTTTATGAAAACCTAGCAAAAGTCACTTAAACGACATTAACAAATAGAATAAAAGGTGACAAAAGTGACTTTTTATTAGCAAAAGAGACTAAAAGTGACTGGGTTTATGAAAACCTACCAAAAGTCACTTAAATGACATTAACAAATAGAATAAAAGGTGACAAAAGTGACTTTTTATTAGCAAAAGAGACTAAAAGTGACTGGGATTATGAAATCCTACCAAAAGTCACTTAAGTGACGTTAACAAATAGAACAAAAAGTGACAAAAGTGACTGGGTTTATGAAAATCTATCTAAAGTTACTTAAGTGACGTTAACAAATAGAACAAAAACTGACAAAAGTGACTTTTTATTAGAAAAAGAGACTAAAGGTGACTGGGTTTATGAAAACCTAGCAAAAGTCACTTAAACGACATTAACAAATAGAATAAAAGGTGACAAAAGTGACTTTTTATTAGCAAAAGAGACTAAAAGTGACTGGGATTATGAAATCCTACCAAAAGTCACTTAAGTGACGTTAACAAATAGAACAAAAAGTGACAAAAGTGACTGGGTTTATGAAAATCTATCTAAAGTTACTTAAGTGACGTTAACAAATAGAACAAAAACTGACAAAAGTGACTTTTTATTAGAAAAAGAGACTAAAGGTGACTGGGTTTATGAAAACCTAGCAAAAGTCACTTAAACGACATTAACAAATAGAATAAAAGGTGACAAAAGTGACTTTTTATTAGCAAAAGAGACTAAAAGTGACTGGGTTTATGAAAACCTACCAAAAGTCACTTAAATGACATTAACAAATAGAATAAAAGGTGACAAAAGTGACTTTTTATTAGCAAAAGAGACTAAAAGTGACTGGGATTATGAAATCCTACCAAAAGTCACTTAAGTGACGTTAACAAATAGAACAAAAAGTGACAAAAGTGACTGGGTTTATGAAAATCTATCTAAAGTTACTTAAGTGACGTTAACAAATAGAACAAAAACTGACAAAAGTGACTTTTTATTAGAAAAAGAGACTAAAGGTGACTGGGTTTATGAAAACCTAGCAAAAGTCACTTAAACGACATTAACAAATAGAATAAAAGGTGACAAAAGTGACTTTTTATTAGCAAAAGAGACTAAAAGTGACTGGGTTTATGAAAACCTACCAAAAGTCACTTAAATGACATTAACAAATAGAATAAAAGGTGACAAAAGTGACTTTTTATTAGCAAAAGAGACTAAAAGTGACTGGGTTTATGAAAACCTACCAAAAGTCACTTAACTGACATTAACAAATAGAACAAAAAGTGACAAAAGTGACTTTTTATTAGAAAAAGGCACTAAAATTGACTTTTTATTAGAAAAAGGCACTAAAATTGACTTTTTATTAGAAAAAGGCACTAAAATTGACTTTTTATTAGAAAAAGGCACTAAAAGTGACTTTTTATTAGCAAAAGGGGACTACAAGTGACTGGGTTCATAAAAACCAACCAAAAGTCACACAAATTCAGCGCCTTCTTCAGAGTTCCGCGAAACAGCGCAGAACTTATCGCGGAAGGAAATCCTTGAAGGTTTTCGCGGACGAGAAACAATCAAAACAAAAAGCGCACACGCGAGAGAGAGAGAGAGAGAGAGAGAACAGAGAGAGAACAGAGAGCGTTTTGGCCAGTGACACGTTTCACCTCGAAAGTGTGGCACACAAAACCGTTTTCACCTCTTTTCAACGGATACATCTATTTTTAATAATCCACCGAAAATGAACAACACAGAGCGACCATCGCTAAAACAACAACAACAACAACACGGTGTGGAACAAAAATTGTTGCAACGCGAACTTTCGCGTGTGGTTCCGCACATTACCGAATCCACGTGTGTGTTGTAACAATTTAAACAGAGAGTACTGCATAATCACACCCGGTCTAAATATAATTCAGCAAGTCTAGACAAGGTTGACATTAACAATTATAAATTCTATTTTATGGCTACTGGTTTCGGTTCGCGACTACAATGCGACGCTAAAGGTTTCCCACACTCACAGACAGACAAACACGGACGGATATTGTGACGTCAGTGGCGTACCTTTATCGATAACGAAAGTGGGGGGGGGGGGCAAAAAAACCGGTGCAGAAATTCCGAGTCGTCGCAACTGTACAAACAAGGAAATTTTCAATTTTCTTCTTGAAATCGAAAAAAGCGCAATTATTAACCCAAGCGTGTCCTATTTATAGGACATTTTTTTCTTGACACAATTGTTACGGTTAGTTGAATACATCACTTTATTGCAGTGTTTTTTTTTTCGCGTCAGTTTATGAACAAAAAAAAATTGAATTTGTTGCAAGCGGACGGTTTTTTTTTCAATTTGCGACATTACATTTGTTGAAAACGGTTCGTCTCATCGGTTACTGAAGTTTCAGACTGTGCGTCTTCAAAACGCGCGCGTTATTGTTGATCTAAGACGAACGTCCAATAAATAGGACAGTGGTGGCAAAGAAATATTTTTAAAATATTTTTTTTAAACATTTAAAAGTTGTTATTACGACACATTAGTTTATATTTTAGAAACAGTTGTAATAACATTCGAAAAATATTTCTTGAAAAGATTAAAAAGTATTTTTAAGAAATTTTTTTTTAAATATCTCTAAAATACTAACGAAAGTGCCATAAAAATATTTTTGAAAAGTTTTAAATGTTTTTCGGAAATGTTATTTAAATTTTTGAAACGATTTTTAAATGTTTTTAGAAATATTGATAAAAGTGTCGTAAAAATAGTTTTTGTTATTGTTGATCTAAGATGAACGTCCAATAAATAGGACACTGGCACTTTCTTTCCCTGGAGGCAAAGAAATATTTTTACAATATTTTTTTTGAACACTTAAAAAATGTTATTACGACACATTTGTTTATATTTTAAAAATATGTTTAATAAAAACATTTAAAAAATATTTCTTGAAAAGATTAAAAAGTATTTTTAAGAATTTTTTTAAAAATATTTCTAAAATACTAACGAAAGTGCCATAAAAATATTTTTTAAACGTTTTGAAAAGATACGTTTTAAATGTTTTTCGGAAATATTATTTAAATATTTGAAATGATTTTTACATGTTTTTAGAAATATTAATAAAAGTGTCGTAAAAATAGTTTTTGTTATTGTTGATCTAAGATGAACGTCCAATAAATAGGACAGTGGCACTTTCTTTCCCTGGTGGCAAAGAAATATTTTTAAAATATTTTTTTTGAACACTTAAAAAATGTTATTACGACACATTTGTTTATATTTTAAAAATATGTTTAATAAAAACATTTAAAAAATATTTCTTGAAAAGATTAAAAAGTATTTTTAAGAATTTGTTTAAAAATATTTCTAAAATACTAACGAAAGTGCCATAAAAATATTTTTTAAACGTTTTGAAAAGATACGTTTTAAATGTTTTTCGGAAATATTATTTAAATATTTGAAATGATTTTTACATGTTTTTAGAAATATTAATAAAAGTGTCGTAAAAATAGTTTTTGTTATTGTTGATCTAAGATGAACGTCCAATAAATAGGACACTGGCACTTTCTTTCCCTGGTGGCAAAGAAATATTTTTAAAATATTTTCCTTGAACACTTAAAAAATGTTATTACGACACATTTGTTTATATTTTAAAAATATGTTTAATAAAAACATTTAAAAAATATTTCTTGAAAAGATTAAAAAGTATTTTTAAGAATTTTTTTAAAAATATTTCTAAAATACTAACGAAAGTGCCATAAAAATATTTTTTAAACGTTTTGAAAAGATACGTTTTAAATGTTTTTCCGAAATATTATTTAAATATTTGAAATGATTTTTACATGTTTTTAGAAATATTAATAAAAGTGTCGTAAAAATAGTTTTTGTTATTGTTGATCTAAGATGAACGTCCAATAAATAGGACACTGGCACTTTCTTTCCCTGGAGGCAAAGAAATATTTTTACAATATTTTTTTTGAACACTTAAAAAATGTTATTACGACACATTTGTTTATATTTTAAAAATATGTTTAATAAAAACATTTAAAAAATATTTCTTGAAAAGATTAAAAAGTATTTTTAAGAATTTTTTTAAAAATATTTCTAAAATACTAACGAAAGTGCCATAAAAATATTTTTTAAACGTTTTGAAAAGATACGTTTTAAATGTTTTTCGGAAATATTATTTAAATATTTGAAATGATTTTTACATGTTTTTAGAAATATTAATAAAAGTGTCGTAAAAATAGTTTTTGTTATTGTTGATCTAAGATGAACGTCCAATAAATAGGACACTGGCACTTTCTTTCCCTGGAGGCAAAGAAATATTTTTACAATATTTTTTTTGAACACTTAAAAAATGTTATTACGACACATTTGTTTATATTTTAAAAATATGTTTAATAAAAACATTTAAAAAATATTTCTTGAAAAGATTAAAAAGTATTTTTAAGAATTTTTTTAAAAATATTTCTAAAATACTAACGAAAGTGCCATAAAAATATTTTTTAAACGTTTTGAAAAGATACGTTTTAAATGTTTTTCGGAAATATTATTTAAATATTTGAAATGATTTTTACATGTTTTTAGAAATATTAATAAAAGTGTCGTAAAAATAGTTTTTGTTATTGTTGATCTAAGATGAACGTCCAATAAATAGGACACTGGCACTTTCTTTCCCTGGAGGCAAAGAAATATTTTTACAATATTTTTTTTGAACACTTAAAAAATGTTATTACGACACATTTGTTTATATTTTAAAAATATGTTTAATAAAAACATTTAAAAAATATTTCTTGAAAAGATTAAAAAGTATTTTTAAGAATTTTTTTAAAAATATTTCTAAAATACTAACGAAAGTGCCATAAAAATATTTTTTAAACGTTTTGAAAAGATACGTTTTAAATGTTTTTCGGAAATATTATTTAAATATTTGAAATGATTTTTACATGTTTTTAGAAATATTAATAAAAGTGTCGTAAAAATAGTTTTTGTTATTGTTGATCTAAGATGAACGTCCAATAAATAGGACACTGGCACTTTCTTTCCCTGGAGGCAAAGAAATATTTTTACAATATTTTTTTTGAACACTTAAAAAATGTTATTACGACACATTTGTTTATATTTTAAAAATATGTTTAATAAAAACATTTAAAAAATATTTCTTGAAAAGATTAAAAAGTATTTTTAAGAATTTTTTTAAAAATATTTCTAAAATACTAACGAAAGTGCCATAAAAATATTTTTTAAACGTTTTGAAAAGATACGTTTTAAATGTTTTTCGGAAATATTATTTAAATATTTGAAATGATTTTTACATGTTTTTAGAAATATTAATAAAAGTGTCGTAAAAATAGTTTTTGTTATTGTTGATCTAAGATGAACGTCCAATAAATAGGACACTGGCACTTTCTTTCCCTGGAGGCAAAGAAATATTTTTACAATATTTTTTTTGAACACTTAAAAAATGTTATTACGACACATTTGTTTATATTTTAAAAATATGTTTAATAAAAACATTTAAAAAATATTTCTTGAAAAGATTAAAAAGTATTTTTAAGAATTTTTTTAAAAATATTTCTAAAATACTAACGAAAGTGCCATAAAAATATTTTTTAAACGTTTTGAAAAGATACGTTTTAAATGTTTTTCGGAAATATTATTTAAATATTTGAAATGATTTTTACATGTTTTTAGAAATATTAATAAAAGTGTCGTAAAAATAGTTTTTGTTATTGTTGATCTAAGATGAACGTCCAATAAATAGGACACTGGCACTTTCTTTCCCTGGAGGCAAAGAAATATTTTTACAATATTTTTTTTGAACACTTAAAAAATGTTATTACGACACATTTGTTTATATTTTAAAAATATGTTTAATAAAAACATTTAAAAAATATTTCTTGAAAAGATTAAAAAGTATTTTTAAGAATTTTTTTAAAAATATTTCTAAAATACTAACGAAAGTGCCATAAAAATATTTTTTAAACGTTTTGAAAAGATACGTTTTAAATGTTTTTCGGAAATATTATTTAAATATTTGAAATGATTTTTACATGTTTTTAGAAATATTAATAAAAGTGTCGTAAAAATAGTTTTTGTTATTGTTGATCTAAGATGAACGTCCAATAAATAGGACACTGGCACTTTCTTTCCCTGGAGGCAAAGAAATATTTTTACAATATTTTTTTTGAACACTTAAAAAATGTTATTACGACACATTTGTTTATATTTTAAAAATATGTTTAATAAAAACATTTAAAAAATATTTCTTGAAAAGATTAAAAAGTATTTTTAAGAATTTTTTTAAAAATATTTCTAAAATACTAACGAAAGTGCCATAAAAATATTTTTTAAACGTTTTGAAAAGATACGTTTTAAATGTTTTTCGGAAATATTATTTAAATATTTAAAATGATTTTTATTCTAGAAATATTTCTAATATATTGACAAAAGCGCCGTAAAAATATTTTTTTAAGAAGAAACGTTTTGAAAAGTAATGTTTTATTTAAATGCTTTTCGGAAATATTATTTAAATTTTTTAAATGATTTGTTTCTAGAAATATTTCTAATATATTGATAAAAGTGTCGTAAAAATATTTTTTTACTGTTTTTAAGAAACAGTTTTTTATTGTTATTGTTGATCTAAGATGAACGTCCAATAAATTTAATAAATAATAATAATTAATAAATTATTAAAATATTTTTTTTGAACATTTAAAAATTGTTATTATGACACATTTGTTTATATTTTAGAAATTGTTTTAATAACATTTAAAAAATATTTCTTGAAAAGATTAAAAAGTATTTTTAAGAAATAGTTTTTAAACGTTTTTTAAAAATATTTCTAAAATACCAACGAAAGCGCCATAAAGTTATTTTTTAAACGTTGTGAAGAAATATTTTTGAAATATTTTTCAGAAATATTATTTAAATTTTTAAAATGATCTTTAAACGTTTCTAGAAATATTTCCAATATATTGACAAGTGTTGTAAAAATATGTTTTTAATGTTTTTAAGAAATAGTTTTTCAACGTTTTCTAAACGCTTTTTGTTGCCCGGTTTATTTCTCACCCGCGTTAATTTACGGTCGCTCTGTACAGTAGACGTGACGTCACACATTGCGAATTGGGTTTCGTCCATGTTTTACGACTTGCGGAATATTTTTACGACCCGCGTTGTTCCCGTTGAAAGAGATAAAACTATGAGATCGTCGGTTTATTGACATTGTGAGGTTATGTTTGAATTCTTGGAATAACTGCGTCGAGGAAAAAAACAACGCCAACAGTGCCGCCATTTTTAGCCAAATTATCTGCATAAAAATGTCAAAGACAAACTTTTATTTTTGTATTATTAACTTGTTAAGAGTCTCAAATTATTGTACTTTTTATTATTAACTTGTTAAGAGTCTCAAATTATTGTTTTCATATTATTTACTTGTTAAGAGTTCCAAATTATTATTTTTTGAAAATTTTGAAAATTCTTCATTTTATTTTGAACATTGAGCATACAAATGTCAAAGACAAATTTTTGTTTTTTGTATTATTAACTTGTTAAGAGTCCCAAATTTTTGTACTTTTTATTATTAACTTGTTAAGAGTCCCAATGTATTTTTTTTTTAAATTTTGAAAATTTTTCAATTTGTTTTGAACATTCGAGCATAAAAATGTCAAAGACAAACTTTTATTTTTGTATTATTAACTTGTTAAGAGTCTCAAATTATTGTTTTTATATTATTAACTTGTTAAGAGTCCCAAATTATTTTTTTTTCAAAATTTTGAAAATTTTCCATTTTGTTTTGAACATTCGAGCATAAAAATGTCAAAGATAAACTTTTATTTTTGTATTATTAACTTGTTAAGAGTCTCAAATTATTGTTTTTATATTATTAACTTGTTAAGAGTCCCAAATTATTGTTTTTGTATTATTTACTTGTTAAGAGTCCCAAATTATTATTTTTTGAAAATTTTGAAAATTTTCCATTTTGTTTTGAACATTCGAGCATAAAAATGTCAAAGACAAACTTTTATTTTTGTATTATTAACTTGTTAAGAGTCTCAAATTATTGTTTTTATATTATTAACTTGTTAAGAGTCCCAAATTATTTTTTTTTCAAAATTTTGAAAATTTTCCATTTTGTTTTGAACATTCGAGCATAAAAATGTCAAAGACAAACTTTTATTTTTGTATTATTAACTTGTTAAGAGTCTCAAATTATTGTTTTTATATTATTAACTTGTTAAGAGTCCCAAATTATTTTTTTTTCAAAATTTTGAAAATTTTCCATTTTGTTTTGAACATTCGAGCATAAAAATGTCAAAGACAAACTTTTGTTTTTGTATTATTAACTTGTTAAGAGTCTCAAATTATTGTTTTCATATTATTTACTTGTTAAGAGTCCCAAATTATTATTTTTTGAAAATTTTGAAAATTCTTCATTTTATTTTGAACATTGAGCATACAAATGTCAAAGACAAATTTTTGTTTTTTTATTATTAACTTGTTAAGAGTCCCAAATTATTGTTTTTGTATTATTTACTTGTTAAGAGTCCCAAATTATTATTTTTTGAAAATTTTGAAAATTTTCCATTTTGTTTTGAACATTCGAGCATAAAAATGTCAAAGACAAATTTTTCTTTTTTTATTATTAACTTGTTAAGAGTCCCAAACCATTTTTTTTTTTTTTGAAAATTTAGACAACTTTTTATTTTACGCATTAAAAACGATCTAAACAAACAAATTGTTTCAAACAAAAAACTGCCCTCTTAGGAGAACCACCGAAACCAGCTACAACCTGCCGAACACACGTGAAAACTCTCCTTTCGTTATTTACTAGAATATAGTGTGTTTTCCCCAACTTCACAAACAAAACTAATCGTCATGGCTTGCGTGACCTGTCGACTGTGTTGTTTTGGTGAACAAAAAAACGTTGCTTCGCAAAAACACTGATAAAACCAGGGCCGGCAATCGCAGCGATTTAAGAAAAACACATTTGCATAGAAACTTTTTTCGAGCGACTTTCTAAACGATACACACAAACGATCTGATAACGAGAATATCGTTACTTTTTTCGCCACACACACATAAACAGGTCTAATCTATATTTATTTTTATTTTTTCACAAGTGTGTTGCGATAATGCGACTCTGGGTTTGCAGGGTTCAATACAAAAAACATTGAGTTGGCTGCATTATCAAAACCTAAATTGCGATTGTAATCTGCCTTCAAAAGTGCACTGAGAATTTTTTTGAAAATTTTAGTACAAAACGAAGCATTATGTATATTTTACTATTTTACTATTATATATATAATAGCATTGACTATTTTACTATTATATATAATAGCATTGACTGTTGATTAGTACATAAGACAATATTTAACGAAACTTTGACTGATATATAATACAACTACTTATACTTATACTGAAATTGTTTTTTACTTTATGTTGATAGTAATGGCATTTACATGTCAGTTGAAGGTTATATGTGTTAGTAATGAAGCTTTAAAATAAGAAAAGATTGTACAAAACGATTCTGTCCAAGAAGGCAATATCACTATTTTCAAAGAAACTTCCAGTAAGAAAATTTTTAAAAATCTCAACACAAAACCAAGTATTATGTATATTTTACTATTTTACCATTTTACTATTATATATAATATCATTGACTGTTGATTAGTACATATGATATAAAATACAACTACTTATACTTATACTGAAATTTTGTTTTTACTTTATGTTGATAGTAATGGCATTTTACATGTCAGTGGAAGGTTATATATGTTAGTAATGCAGACAATATTCCTAATAAGCATATACAGTGCGTTTTTTAACTATTGTCATAGGGAAAAGCATTAAAAAAAATAAATAAATAATAATAATTAAAAAAAAACTAATATTGAGCAAAAAGCTTAGAAATTTTGTCGTTTTCAAGCAAACAACACGGAGAGCGCGGATGGATTGACTAGTTTCAATATCCGCGCCCCGCCAACACGTCATTGGATGGAGCAGTCGTCTTAACAATTGCGAGTTGTCGCTTTATCACGCACGTGCCGTTTTAATAGTCCCCCGATAACATTGTTTACTTTCCCGTTATTATTATTTAATAGAAATTGCAAAATACAATCAAATCACAATGAATCATAAATTACAATTCAAAACAGCTTCAATTGATAATTATTTTCAACATTGTAACGCGCGCGCCTTTTTATTCCGACCAAACCAGAATGTGCAACTGCAGCGTTTATTGTCGCAGTCGCATTGTTGTCGCATCGTGTAAATTTTGGTCGTATCCAAGAAAACGTTATCATCATTGCATGAAAAACAATCTCGTGTTCTAAAATTATTTCTCGCACACTTGGCAACTTACAAGTTTTGATAGTTTTTTCACTATAACTATATTAACAATGATTTTAGATAATTTTATTTATGGCTAATATAGCCAGTCACAATTCGTAATTTGAGGAAGGAACACGAAATTATGATCATTTTATCCATGTAAATAAATTTGGTCGCGGCGGTAACACTTGACTCGCCCTGTATACGTCGGCGGCGAATTGTAGAAACGGTTGTTTTATAAAACGCCTAGTCGTTTTCTAAACGACTGGGCGCAGATTGTAGAATATGAACAGAGAATTTTTACAATTTGACTGGAAATTTGAGGTGGTTCTCCTCAGCCATATTAAAAAATGACTTTATAAAAATATGACTTATCACTTACTATCTCATATTAATGACTGTATACACTTGCTAGATGGCGCATACAGTTACTAGTTATAGTGTTAATCTCAATTATTATTTCGCACTTCTACTGAAATCTTCCGAAAGTATATGTACATGTTTTGTATAATTTGCTTTTGTATAGGATGTAAATATATAAATTGTATTAAAATGAAAGAAAAACCCAGTTTACATCCACATAAAACGCGACTGTTTGGTTGGATTTTTTACCAGATTTTCGATTAATTTCGGTATTTCTTAAAAAAATTTTAAAAAATAGGAAAAAGGATTTGCATAACAGGTTGCGCGCAATACATTCAAGTGTTTCATAATCGATAACAACGCATTTATGGAATTGGAAAATCTTAGATGTGAATGCAATTAAAACAGCGTCGGCCTTTGATAAACATCAATTAAAAATTAAGTGAGCAATTTCAATTCTTGTTTACACTGTCCGCCGTAAACAACATAATCAAATCTCATAAAAACATCCTGCAGCAATCGCTCAGAGAGAGAAATGTTACGGGCCTTGGCCGTGTTATTTTCGACGCAATAATTTAATTCGCAAGAGCTAAAAAAAAAAACTTGAAGTTTGAACATTTTTCTTGAAATTTCACCTTTTTCAAAAAATGGTGAAATTTCACCTTTTCCGAAAAAAGTTGAAATTTCACCTTTGAAAAAACTTGAAATTTCACCTTTGAAAACGCTTGAAATTTCATCTTTTTTTGAAAAAACTTGTAATTTAAATCATTTTTAAAAAACTTGAAATTTATTTAAAAAACTTGAAATTTAACCTTTTTTGAAAAAACTCGAAATTTCATCTTTTTTTGAAAAAACTTGTAATTTAAATCATTTTTAAAAAACTTGAAATTTATTTAAAAAACTTGAAATTTTCCCTTTTTAAAAAACTCGAAATTTCATCTTTTTTTGAAAAAACTTGTAATTTAAATCATTTTTAAAAAACTTGAAATTTAACCTTTTTTGAAAAACTCGAAATTTCATCTTTTTTTGAAAAAACTTGTAAATTAAATCATTTTTAAAAAACTTGAAATTTATTTAAAAAATTTGAAATTTAACCTTTTTTGAAAAAACTTGAATTTCACCTTTAAAAAAACTTGAAATTTCGTCTTTTTTTGAAAAAACTTGTAATTTAAATCATTTTTTAAAAACTTTAAATTTATTTAAAAAACTTGAAATTTTCCCTTTTTAAAAAACTCGAAATTTCATCTTTTTTTGAAAAAACTTGTAATTTAAATCATTTTTCAAAAACTTGAAATTTCACCTTTTTTGAAAAAACTTGAATTTCACCTTTGAAAAAACTTGAAATTTCATCTTTTTTTGAAAAAACTTGTAATTCAAATCATTTTTAAAAAACTTAAAATTTATTTAAAAAACTTCAAATTTTCCCTTTTTAAAAAACTCGAAATTTCAATTTATGTTTATGAACAAAAATACCGAGTTTTGAAAAACTTGAAATTTCAACATTTTTCTTGAAATTTCTCCTTTTTAAAAAACTCGAAATTTCAATTTTTTTTAAAGTTGAAATTAGTCTTCCAAAAGTTGTTCTGTTGCCTACATGGGGATTTTATTTTGAAACCTTCCAGATGTGTTTATGAAAAAAAATCCGAGTTTTGACAAACTTGAAATTTCAACATTTTTCTTGAAATCTTTCCTTTTTAAAAAACTCGAAATTTCAATATTTTAAAAAAAGTTGAAATTGGTCTTCCAAAGAATGAAGATTTTATTTTGAAACCTTCCAGATAAGTTTATGAAAAAAAAAATCCGAGTTTCGAAAAACTTGAAATTTCAACGGTTTTCCTGACATTTCACCTTTTCAAAAAACTTGAAATTTCAAGAAAAATGACGAAATTTCAAGAATAATGTCGAAATTTCAAGAAAAATGTTGAATTTCAAATTTTTTTGAAAAGTTTAAATTGGTTTTCCAAAGAATGAAGATTTTATTTTGAAACCTTCCAGATGAGTTTATGAAAAAAAAAATCCGAGTTTCGAAAAACTTGAAATTTCAACAGTTTTCCTGACATTTCACCTTTTCAAAAAACTTGAAATTTCAAGAAAAATGACGAAATTTCAAGAATAATGTCGAAATTTCAAGAAAAATGTTGAATTTCAAATTTTTTTGAAAAGTTTAAATTGGTTTTCCAAAGAATGAAGATTTTATTTTGAAACCTTCCAGATGAGTTCATGAAAAAAAAAATCCGAGTGTCGAAAAACTTAAAATTTCAACAATTTTCCTGACATTTCACCTTTTCAAAAAACTTGAAATTTCAAGAAAAATGATGAAATTTCAAGAATAATGTCGAAATTTCAAGAATAATGTTGAAATTTCAAGTTTCTTTTGAAAAAGTTGAAATTGGTCTTCCAAAGAAAGAAGCATTTATTTTGAAACCTTCCAGACGAGTTTATGAAAAAAAAATCCGAGTTTCAAAAAACTTGAAATTTCAACAGTTTTCCTGACATTTCACCTTTTCAAAAAACTTTAAAATTCAAGAAAAATGACGAAATTTCAAAAATAATATCGAAATTTCAAAAATAATGACGAAATTTCAAAAATAATGACGAAATTTCAAAAATAATGGCGAAATTTCAAGAAAAATGTTGAAATTTCAAATTTTTTTTTTGAAAAAGTTTAAATTAGTCTTCCAAAGAATGAAGCATTTATTTTGAAACCTTCGAGACGAGTTTATGAAAAAAAAATTCGAGTTTTGACAAACTTGAAATTTCACCTTTTTAAAAAACTTGACATTTCTAGAAAAATGTTGAAATTTAACGTTTTTTAAAAAAAGTTGAAATCAGTCTTCCAAAAGTGGTTCTGTTGGCTACATGGAGATTCTATTTTGAAACTTTCCAGATGTGTTTATGAAAAAAAATTCGAGTTTTGACAAACTTGAAATTTCAACATTTTTCTTGAAATTTCACCTTTTTAAAAAACTCGACATTTCTAGAAAAATGTTGAAATTTCAAGTTTCTTTAAAAAAATTGAAATTGGTGTTCCAAAGGTGGTTCTTTTACCTACATACAGATTTTATTTTGAAACCTTCCGGATGTGTTTATGAAAAACAATTCTAGTTTTGACAAACTTGAAATTTCCACGTTTTTCTTGAAATTTCACCTTTTCAAAAAAGTTGAAATTTCAAGAAAAATGTCGAAATTTCAAGAAAAACGTTGAAATCTCAAGTTTTATTTTTATTTTTTATGTCCCAACCGCGCGCTTTCGCAAAAAACCGAACAGCGGCGGCGGACTTTCCGCGCGAACTGGAGGGAGGGGGAGGGGGGATAAAATGCCGTCGCGCGATAAAGAATCGTCAACACACAACCCGAAAAATAAAACGTGTGTCGTATGCATTGACGTCATCGATGAGTTATTAAAATCGCGTACCGTTCGCGCGTTTCATGAATGAAACCGTGGGAAAGCGCGTCCATCTGGCACTCTCCATCGAGCGAGTTTTTTATGCGCGGGGTATCTCGGTTCAAAATTCGATACGCGCCGCAGGTACTGTTGCGGCCACCGAAATGCGCACGATGTTGTTTTTTTAGCAACTTGATTTCTCCTTCATATCACATAAAAAAAAAACATCAGCCAAATGTCTCGACATTATTTTATTTGCGACAAATATTATTCGCGTTTACACGGTTTTCAAAATACCGCGGTTTCGCTTTTACGCGGTTTTCAAAATGGCGAATGACGCGTTTTGCGATTTTTCGATAAATGTGCACGAAATAATTGAGACGCTGAATTCATTCCGTTTGGCCGGTTCGCGCACTGAATATATTTGTTATTTTATTAATGAATTATTTTTTTTCAAATTTATTATTTAAAAAAAATTACGCTGAATAAATGACTGAGTTGTGCACATTTTAAGTTGCTTTCGATTAATTAATTAATTGAAATTTTTGTTCTAAAAAATGATTAGCAAAAATCGTCGATTTTCCAATTTTTTTAATAAACTTTTTTTGAACCAATTTGAATTTATCATCGCCCAATTTATTTCTTTTGATTTTGCAGCGTTTAATTTACATATTATATATATAATTTACAAAAATAAAAACATTTTGCCCCCTTTCACGAAAGTCACGGGACAAAGCCAGATTTAATGCATGGAAACATAGGAAAATTTGTGTCGGGCACATTTCGGTGGCCGCAACAGTACTGTTTTTTTTATTTTTCCAAAATTTATTATTAAAAAAAAATTACGTTCAATAAATGACCGAATTGTGCACATTTTAAGTTGCTTTCGATTTACGCGGTTTTGCCCAAAAAAATTAAAATTTTTGTTCTAAAAACAAGATTAGCAAAAATCGTCGATTTTCCAATTTTTTTAATAAACTTTTTTTGAACCAACTTAAATTTATCATCGCCCAATTTATTTCTTTTGAATTTGCAACGTTTAATTTACATATTATATATATTATTTACAAAAATAAAAACATCAGCCAAGTGTGTCAACATTATTTTGTTTATCGCAAATATTATTTGTTTTTACACGGTTTTCATAATGCACGGTTTCGCTTTTACACGGTTTTCAAAATGGCGAATGACGCGTTTTGCGATTTTTCGATAGATGTGCACAAAATCATTGAGACGCTGAATTCATTCCATTTGGCCGGTTCGCGCACTGAATATATTTGTTATTTTCTGAATGAAGCGTTATTTTTATTTTTCCAAATTTATTATTAAAAAAAAAAAGTTCAATAAATGACCGAATTGTGCGCATTTTAAGTCGCTTTCGATTTACACGGTTTTGTCCAAAAAAATTAAAATTTTTGTTCTAAAAAAAAGATTAGCAAAAATCGTCGATTTTCCAATTTTTTTTAATAAACTTTTTTTGAAACAATTTGAATTTATCATCGCCCAATTTATTTCTTTCGATTTTGCAACGTTTAATTTACATATTATATATACAATTTACAAAAATAAAAACATTTTGCCCCCTTTCACGAAAGTCACTGGACGAAGCCAGATTTAACGCATGGAAAAACAGGAAAATTTGTGTCGGGTACATTTCGGTGGCCGACACAAATGTTGAAATTTCAAGTTTCTTTAAACAAGTTGAAATTGGTGTTCCAAAGGTGGTTCTTTTGCCTACATAAAGATTTCATTGTGAAACCTTCCAGATGTGTTTATGAAAAAAAAAAATCGAGTTTTGACAAACTCCAAATTTTAAAATTTTTCTTGAAATTTCAAACTTTTTCTTGAAATTTCACCCTTTTAAAAAACTCGACATTTCTAGAAAAATGTTGAAATTTCAACTTTTTTAAAAAGGTGAAATTTCAAGAAAAATTTCGCTTTTACACGGTTTTCAAAATGGCGAATGACGCGTTTTGCGATTTTCGATAAACGGGCAAAAAATAATTGAGACGCTGAATTCATTTCATTTGGCCGGTTCGCGCACTGAATATATTTTTTATTTTCTGAGTGAAGTGTTATTTTTATTTTTCCAAATTTATTATTAAAAAAAAATTACGTTCAATAAATGACCGAATTGTGCGCATTGTAAGTTGCTTTCGATTCACGCGGTTTTGTCCAAAAAAATTAAAATTTTTGTTCTAAAAAAAAGATTGGCAAAAATCGTCGATTTTCCAATTTTTTTAATAAACTTTTTTTGAGCCGATTTGCATTTATCATCGCCCAATTTATTCGTTTAAATTGCGGAATGTTTAATTTACATATCACGGTAGAGTCCGGATATAATGAACCCGGTTTTAGTGAACTTCCGGTTATAGTGAACGCTATTTGAAATACCAAAAAAATCTTCCCATAATAAACACAAAGCATTTTGTGTTTCGTTTATAATGAACCTCGGACAAAGTGAACCAATTTTGATGCCTTTTTAAAGTTCACTTAATCCGGACTTCACTGTATATATATATATATATAATTTACAAAAATAAAAACATTTCGCCCCCTTTCGACGAAAGTCACTGGCCGAAGCCAGATTTAACGCATGGAAAAACAGGAAAATTTGTGTCGGGTACATTTAGATGGCCGACACAAATGTTGAAATTTCAAGTTTCTTTAAAAAAGTTGAAATTGGTGTTCCAAAGGTGGTTCTTTTGCCTACATAAAGATTTCATTGTGAAACCTTCCAGATGTGTTTATGAAAAAAAAAAATCGAGTTTTGACAAACTCGAAATTTTAAAATTTTTCTTGAAATTTCAAACTTTTTCTTGAAATTTCACCCTTTTAAAAAACTCGACATTTCTAGAAAAATGTTGAAATTTCAACTTTTTTAAAAAGGTGAAATTTCAAGAAAAATTTCGCTTTTACACGGTTTTCAAAATGGCGAGTGACGCGTTTTGCGATTTTCGATAAACGGGCAAAAAATAATTGAGACGCTGAATTCATTTCATTTGGCCGGTTCGCGCACTGAATATATTTTTTATTTTCTGAGTGAAGTGTTATTTTTATTTTTCCAAATTTATTATTAAAAAAAAATTACGTTCAATAAATGACCGAATTGTGCGCATTGTAAGTTGCTTTCGATTCACGCGGTTTTGTCCAAAAAAATTAAAATTTTTGTTCTAAAAAAAAGATTGGCAAAAATCGTCGATTTTCCAATTTTTTTAATAAACTTTTTTTGAGCCGATTTGCATTTATCATCGCCCAATTTATTCGTTTAAATTGCGGAATGTTTAATTTACATATCACGGTAGAGTCCGGATATAATGAACCCGGTTTTAGTGAACTTCCGGTTATAGTGAACGCTATTTGAAATACCAAAAAAATCTTCCCATAATAAACACAAAGCATTTTGTGTTTCGTTTATAATGAACCTCGGACAAAGTGAACCAATTTTGATGCCTTTTTAAAGTTCACTTAATCCGGACTTCACTGTATATATATATATATATAATTTACAAAAATAAAAACATTTCGCCCCCTTTCGACGAAAGTCACTGGCCGAAGCCAGATTTAACGCATGGAAAAACAGGAAAATTTGTGTCGGGTACATTTAGATGGCCGACACAAATGTTGAAATTTCAAGTTTCTTTAAAAAAGTTGAAATTGGTGTTCCAAAGGTGGTTCTTTTGCCTACATAAAGATTTCATTGTGAAACCTTCCAGATGTGTTTATGAAAAAAAAAAATCGAGTTTTGACAAACTCGAAATTTTAAAATTTTTCTTGAAATTTCAAACTTTTTCTTGAAATTTCACCCTTTTAAAAAACTCGACATTTCTAGAAAAATGTTGAAATTTCAACTTTTTTAAAAAGGTGAAATTTCAAGAAAAATTTCGCTTTTACACGGTTTTCAAAATGGCGAGTGACGCGTTTTGCGATTTTCGATAAACGGGCAAAAAATAATTGAGACGCTGAATTCATTTCATTTGGCCGGTTCGCGCACTGAATATATTTTTTATTTTCTGAGTGAAGTGTTATTTTTATTTTTCCAAATTTATTATTAAAAAAAAATTACGTTCAATAAATGACCGAATTGTGCGCATTGTAAGTTGCTTTCGATTCACGCGGTTTTGTCCAAAAAAATTAAAATTTTTGTTCTAAAAAAAAGATTGGCAAAAATCGTCGATTTTCCAATTTTTTTAATAAACTTTTTTTGAACCGATTTGCATTTATCATCGCCCAATTTATTCGTTTAAATTGCGGAATGTTTAATTTACATATCACGGTAGAGTCCGGATATAATGAACCCGGTTTTAGTGAACTTCCGGTTATAGTGAACGCTATTTGAAATACCAAAAAAATCTTCCCATAATAAACACAAAGCATTTTGTGTTTCGTTTATAATGAACCTCGGACAAAGTGAACCAATTTTGATGCCTTTTTAAAGTTCACTTAATCCGGACTTCACTGTATATATATATATATATATAATTTACAAAAATAAAAACATTTCGCCCCCTTTCGACGAAAGTCACTGGCCGAAGCCAGATTTAACGCATGGAAAAACAGGAAAATTTGTGTCGGGTACATTTAGATGGCCGACACAAATGTTGAAATTTCAAGTTTCTTTAAAAAAGTTGAAATTGGTGTTCCAAAGGTGGTTCTTTTGCCTACATAAAGATTTCATTGTGAAACCTTCCAGATGTGTTTATGAAAAAAAAAAATCGAGTTTTGACAAACTCGAAATTTTAAAATTTTTCTTGAAATTTCAAACTTTTTCTTGAAATTTCACCCTTTTAAAAAACTCGACATTTCTAGAAAAATGTTGAAATTTCAACTTTTTTAAAAAGGTGAAATTTCAAGAAAAATTTCGCTTTTACACGGTTTTCAAAATGGCGAGTGACGCGTTTTGCGATTTTCGATAAACGGGCAAAAAATAATTGAGACGCTGAATTCATTTCATTTGGCCGGTTCGCGCACTGAATATATTTTTTATTTTCTGAGTGAAGTGTTATTTTTATTTTTCCAAATTTATTATTAAAAAAAAATTACGTTCAATAAATGACCGAATTGTGCGCATTGTAAGTTGCTTTCGATTCACGCGGTTTTGTCCAAAAAAATTAAAATTTTTGTTCTAAAAAAAAGATTGGCAAAAATCGTCGATTTTCCAATTTTTTTAATAAACTTTTTTTGAACCGATTTGCATTTATCATCGCCCAATTTATTCGTTTAAATTGCGGAATGTTTAATTTACATATCACGGTAGAGTCCGGATATAATGAACCCGGTTTTAGTGAACTTCCGGTTATAGTGAACGCTATTTGAAATACCAAAAAAATCTTCCCATAATAAACACAAAGCATTTTGTGTTTCGTTTATAATGAACCTCGGACAAAGTGAACCAATTTTGATGCCTTTTTAAAGTTCACTTAATCCGGACTTCACTGTATATATATATATATATAATTTACAAAAATAAAAACATTTCGCCCCCTTTCGACGAAAGTCACTGGCCGAAGCCAGATTTAACGCATGGAAAAACGGGAAAATTTGCGTCGGGCACATTTACCAGACAGACAGACACACACACACACACGCGCGGGGCTCAATCGGTCTGTGCGTCGCAAACGCAAAAGCTTTTGAACCCGCCTCGAATCCCCGAAAATAGAGAGAGAAATTTCGAAATCGAGACAACAGAGGGCGCTGTCCGCGATCCGCGAACGAAACGGATTGTTTTTCACAGGTTCGGTCGCCACGCCCCTGGCGAAATTACACTGTGTGCATATCTATCTACCACCATGGCCAACACACACGCGCGCGCGTTATGAATGAGATGCGTACAAGAGTTATTACACACGCATATTGCCTGCTGGATGTGGCGCTCGCCGTTTCTCGCGCGTCGAGCAGGAAACAACACACATCGAGGAGGCGCTGCTTTTTAATGAAACTTCAACGCGCGCGCTTTTGTTTTTGTTCGTCGTTTTGCGAACCGCGGTTTTTTTTTGTTCGTTTGTGTTTATGTGTGTGTGTGTGAAAAATAACAAGGCGTTCGTCCGACTTGAACGAGTGGAAAAATTAAAAAAAAAAAAAAATTGAAATGTCGGCGTTTTTCTTGAAGATTCAACTTTAAAAAAAGTTGAAATTTCGCACTTTTTTAAGAAAAAGTTGAAGTTTCGCGCCATTTTTAAAAAACTCGAAGTTTATTTCGAAAAGGCGAAATTTCAACGTTTCGTTTTGAACAGGGTGAAATTTCTAGTTTTTTAGAACGACGAAAATTGTACGTTTTTCAGATGTTGAAATTTCGCCATTTTTAAAAAACTCGAAATTTATTTTGAAAAGGCGAAATTTCAACGTTTCGTTTTAAACAGGGTGAAATTTCTAGTTGCCTTGAAACGGGTGAAATTTCAAGTTTTTTTGGAACGACGAAAATCGTACGTTTTTCAGATGTTGAAATTTCGCCATTTTTAAAAAACCCCGAATTTATTTTGAAAAGGCGAAATTTCAACGTTTCGTTTTAAAAAGGTGAAATTTCTAATTGCCGTGAAACGGGTGAAATTTCAAGTTTTTTAGAACGACGAAAATTGTACGTCTTTCAGATGTTGAAATTTCGCCATTTTTAAAAAACCCCGAATTTATTTTAAGAAGGCGAAATTTCAACGTTTCGTTTTAAATAGGTGAAATTTCAAGTTGCCGTGAAACGGGTGAAATTTCAAGTTTTTTTGGAACGACGAAAATCGTACGTTTTTCAGATGTTGAAATTTCGCCATTTTTAAAAAACCCCGAATTTATTTGAAAAAGGTGAAATTTCAAGTTTTTAAAAAAGGTAAATATCAAGGAGAATGTTGAAATTTCAAGTTTGTGAAAACTCGAATATTTTTTTTCCATAAACACATCTGGAAGGTTCAAAAGAACCACCTTTGGAAGAACAATGTCAACTTTTTTTAAGAAACAATGAAATTTCGAGTTTTTTAAAAATGGGAAATTTCAAGGAGAATGTTGAAATTTCAAGTTTGTCAAAACTCGGATTTTTTTTCCATAAACACACTGGAAGCTTCAAAAGAACCACCTTTGCAAGACCAATTTCTTTTTTTTTTAAATTGAAATTTCGAGTTTTTTAAAAAGGGGAAAATTCAAGAAAAATGTTGAAATTTCAAGTTTGTCAAAACTCGGATTTTTTTTCCATAAACACATCTGGAAGGTTCAAAAGAACCACCTTTGCAAGACCAACTTCATTTTTTTTAAATTGAAATTTCGAGTTTTTTAAAAAGGGGAAAATTCAAGAAAAATGTTAAAATTTCAAGCTTTTCGAATCTCGGATTTTTTTTCATAAACACATCTGGAAGGTTTCAAAATAAAATCTTCATTCTTTGGAAGACCAATTTCAACTTTTTCAAAAAAAACTTGAAATTTCAACATTTTTCTTGAAATTTCGACATTATTCTTGAAATTTCGTAATTTTTATTGAAATTTCAAGTTTTTTGAAAAGGTGAAATGTCAGGGAAACTGTTGAAATTTCGAGTTTTTCGAAACTCGGATTTTTTTTTCATAAACTCATCTTGAAGGTTTCAAAATAAAATCTTCATTCTTTGGAAGACCAACTTCAACTTTTTCAAAAAAAAATTGAAATTTCAATTTTTTTCTTGAAATTTCGACATTATTCTTGAAATTTCAACATTTTTCTAGAAATGTCAAGTTTTTTAAAAAGGTGAAATTTCAAGAAAAAGGTTGAAATTTCAAGTTTGTCAAAATTCGAATTTTTTTTCATAAATGGAAGGTTTCAAAATAAAACATCCATGTAAGCAAAAGAACCATGAATTTCAACTTTTTTTAAATAAATTGAAATTTCGAGTTTTTTAAAAAGGGGAAATGTCAAGAAAAATGTTGAAATTTCAAGTTTGTCAAAACTCGAATTGTTTTTCATAAACACATCTGAAAGGTTTCAAAACAAAATCTCCTGGTGGGCAAAAGAACAACCTTTAGAAGACCAAGTTCAACTTTTTTTAAAAAATTGAAATTTCGAGTTTTTTAAAAGGGAAAATTTCAAGTTTTTGTAAAAAAGGTGAGGAGGCTTTAATGAAACTTCAACGCGTTCGTTTTTACTCGACATTTGCGAACGGTTTTTTTTTCTTTCGTGGAATTGTTTATAAATGAAAAATAAAAACGTGCGAAAGCGTAGTTGGGACGTGCAAAAAATTGAAAAACAAAGTCGTAATTTCGACATTTCTCTTGAAATTTCACCTTTTATATAAAAAAAAGTTGAAATTTCGCCGTTTTTAAAAAACTCGAAATTTATTTTAAAAAAGGTGACATTTCAACGATTTTTATAAAAAGTGAAATTTGAACTTTTTTAAAATGGGTGAAATTTCAATTTTTTTTTAAAAAGGCAAGTTTCAAACGAAAAATCAAAACGCGTACATCCAACTCAAACGTGCGAAAGCGTAATTGGGACGTGCAAAAAAATTTAAAAAAATTTTTTGAAATTTCGACACTTTTCTTGAAATTTCACCTTTTAAAAAAAGTTAAAATTTCACCTTTTTTTAAAAAAAAGTTGAAATTTCGCCATTTATAAAAAACTCGAAATTCAATTAAAAACGGTGAAATTTCAACTTTTCTTTAAAAAAACGCCAAAATTTCAACTTTTCTTTAGAAAAAGGTGAAATTTTAACTTTTTTTAAAAAAGACGAAAATTTCAACTTTTTCTTTAAAAAAACGGTGAATTTCAAGTTTGAAAAAAGGTGAAATTTCGACTTTCGAAGAAAAACTCGAAATTTTAAAAAGGTGGAAATTTCGAGAAAAACGTCGAAATTTCAAAATGTTTCAAAACTCTAATTTTTTTGCGTGTCACAAACACACACACACACACATGCGGAAGGTTTCAAAATAAAATCTCCATGTAGGCGCAAAAGAACCACCTTTGGAAGACCTCCATTGACATAAATGGAGGTCATTTCAACAAAACATTCCACAAATAACACACACACATACACAAACACAAGCGCGCGCGCGCGCTGTACTCTAAACATAACAGTATCAAGTCGGCGGCGTAAACATATTTTTCACTTGGATATATATTTTTACGAGCGATAATTAAAGTAATACACGTCGGGAAAAATAATTGCACGACATTCGATAAAAACAGACGGACGGACGGACGGAATCGGAAAACGAAAAATCGCTCGAATCAATAAAATCGGTAAAAACTAACTGTCAAAAAATAAATAAATAAACCTGTTAAAAACACAATTTGAACCGGACACTTTTTTCTTTTTTTTCTTCATAAAACAATTATTCATTGACGTCACACGACAAACAAATCAACTGGTTGGTGTAAACAAATTATTATTCGTGCAAGGCAAACATAATTTCACAACAACGCCGCCGAAGCACAAACAAGAACAGTAGGCGCGCGGTTATACGACCGCTCGGTTTTATTTAAATTTTGTTTCTTATCAAAAAATCTGCACGAAAAAGGTTCTACCCGAAAATGAGGTGGGATTTTGTGGACACCCTAATAAAAATGCGAACCGATTTAGACGCACACAAGGCGAATTAACGATATTAAATAGCAGAATGATTAAAAATCAATGCGAATGAAAACAATTCACGATATAGAAAAAAGGCAAGACCAAGAAATCGAAATATACCAAACCACCAAAATATCGTTCTAAAAGAGTTTGCTTGCAATTCTTAAACTTTTAATTGGAGAAAAGTTCTTTTTTGCGTTTTTTAAAATCGCATACAAAAATTGGAACCGCAGTTGAAGAATCGATTTATAAATTTATTACCGAAAGACGGAGACGGAAAAAGGTTCTTAATAAATTGTGCAGTGTATAATTGATATTGTACATTGATATTGTATTGTATAATGATAGTATAAAAATTTCAACCCCTTGACTAAAAAATCATTTTCACTTGAAATTATTCACAACAATACTTTACTTATTTATTTATTTTAGCTTTTTAATTATTTCTAATCTTTTGTTGGATAAATAGAAAATTTTTAGAAATTAAGAATTGTCAAAACAATTGCTTTTATTTAAATTTCTGATGAAAGAATTTATATTATTTCATTTATATTATTTTAGTTGCCAATCAGTAAAAATAAACTATAAAACTTCCTATTTTTACCAATGTCTTTTTTTATGCGATTTTCTGTAGAAAAAAAAACAGACCTGGATGCAATCGAATATAAAAAATAAACAAAAAATAAGTTGCGACTTTCCTCCATCCCACATAATAATAATGCCACAACGCAATAAGTACCAACAGTTGCAGAAGTGCGGCAATGAAATTCTTGCAGGTCTTAAAAGACGAAATTGCTTTTGAAATTTCCACAGTCTAATTCCAATGCACTCTCTCGCAAGACACTTCCTGTTTACTGCATTCTTTCGTTCATTTCACTTGCGAAATCGCCTCAAAATTGATGCAAAGTATTTCACGAACTAACGCAATTAATTTAACTAAAAAAACAGCGAAATATTTATTGTCCGATTAAAAAAAACAAAACTAACCAACAAATGATTCTGCAAATATTACAAACAGCTGTTAATTTTAATTTGTTTTTTTAATTTGCAAAACCAGTTATATCCACATCGCAATAAGATCGTTAGTCAACAAAGTGAGTTCTGCGATATTGTACCTTAAATTGTTCGACATTAAGGTGCAATATTGCAGAACTCACCTTGTTGATTAACGCCCTTATTGCAATGTGGATATAACTGGTTTTGCAATTGGACTACTCAAGTATCGAATTAAGTCGATAAGAACGAAAACTGACAAAAGTGACTTTTTATTAGAAAAAGAGACTAAAAGTGACTGGGATTATGAAATCCTACCAAAAGTCACTTAAGTGACGTTAACAAATAGAACAAGAAGTTACAAAAGTGACTGGGATTATGAAAATCTATCTAAAGTTACTTAAGTGACATTAACAAATAGAACAAAAAGTGACAAAAGTGACTTTTTATTAAAAAAAAGGCACTAAAAGTGACTGGGATTATGAAAATCTACCAAAAGTCACTTAAATGACATTAACAAATAGAACAAAAACTGACAAAAGTGACTTTTTATTAGAAAAAGTGACTTAAAGTGACTGGGTTTATGAAAACCTACCAAAAGTCACTTAAGTGACATTAACAAATAGAACAAAAGTGACAAAAGTGACTTTTTTATTAGAAAAAGGGACTAAAATTGAATGGGGTTATGAAAACCTACCAAAATTCACTTAACTGACATTAACAAAAAGAACAAAAAGTGACAAAAGTGACTTTTTATTAGAAAAAGGGACTAAAATTGAATGGGGTTATGAAAACCTACCAAAAGTCCCTTAAGTGACATTAACAGATAGAACAAAAAGTGACAAAAGTGACTGGGATTATGAAAATCTATTTAAAATTACTTAAGTGACATTAACAAAAAGAACAAAAAGTGACAAAAATGACTTTATTAGAAAAAGTGACTAAAAGCGACTGGGTTTATGAAAACCTACCAAAAGTTACTTAAGTGACATTAACAAATAGAACAAAAGTGACAAAAGTGACTTTTTTATTAGAAAAAGGGACTAAAATTGAATGGGGTTATGAAAACCTACCAAAATTCACTTAACTGACATTAACAAATAGAACAAAAAGTGACAAAAGTGACTTTTTATGAGAAAAAGGGACTACAATTGAATGGGGTTATGAAAACCTACCAAAAGTCCCTTAAGTGACATTAACAGATAGAACAAAAAGTGACAAAAGTGACTGGGATTATGAAAATCTATTTAAAGTTACTTAAGTGACATTAACAAAAAGAACAAAAAGTGACAAAAATGACTTTATTAGAAAAAGTGACTAAAAGCGACTGGGTTTATGAAAACCTACCAAAAGTTACTTAAGTGACATTAACAAATAGAACAAAAGTGACAAAAGTGACTTTTTTATTAGAAAAAGGGACTAAAATTGAATGGGGTTATGAAAACCTACCAAAATTCACTTAACTGACATTAACAAATAGAACAAAAAGTGACAAAAGTGACTTTTTATTAGAAAAAGGGACTAAAATTGAATGGGGTTATGAAAACCTACCAAAAGTCACTTAAGTGACATTAACAAATAGAACAAAAGTGACAAAAGTGACTTTTTTATTAGAAAAAGGGACTAAAATTGAATGGGGTTATGAAAACCTACCAAAATTCACTTAACTGACATTAACAAATAGAACAAAAAGTGACAAAAGTGACTTTTTATTAGAAAAAGGGACTAAAATTGAATGGGGTTATGAAAACCTACCAAAATTCACTTAACTGACATTAACAAATAGAACAAAAAGTGACAAAAGTGACTTTTTATTAGAAAAAGGGACTAAAATTGAATGGAGTTATGAAAATCTATCTAAAGTTACTTAACTGATATTAACAAATAGAACAAAAGTGACAAAAGTGACTTTTTATTTGAAAAAAAGGCACTAAAAGTGACTGGGATTATGAAAATCTACCAAAAGTCACTTAAATGACATTAACAAATAGAACAAAAAGTGACAAAAGTGACTTTTTATGAGAAAAAGGGACTACAATTGAATGGGGTTATGAAAACCTACCAAAAGTCCCTTAAGTGACATTAATATATAGAACAAAAAGTGACAAAAGGGACTGGAAATATGAAAATCCACTTAAAGTTACTTAAGTGACATTAACAAATAGAACAAAAAGTGACAAAAGTGACTTTATATTAGAAAAAGACTGGGTTTATGAAAACCTACCAAAATGCACTTAACTGACATTAATAAATAGAACAAAAAGTGTCAAAAGTTACTTTTTAATAGGAAAAGGAACCAAAAGTGACTGGGATTATGAAAATCTATCTAAAATTACTTAAGTGACATTAACAAATAGAACAAAAACTGAAAAAAGTGACTTTTTATTTGAAGAAGAGACTAAAAGTGATTGGGATTGTGAAATCCTACCAAAAGTCACTTAAGTGACATTAATATATAGAACAAAAAGTGACAAAAGGGACTGGAAATATGAAATTCCACTTAAAGTTATTTAAGTGACATTAAAAAATTAAATCAAAAAGTGACAAAAGTGACCTTTTATTAAAAACAGGGACTAACAGCGACTGGGTTTATGAAAAGTTACCAAAAGCCACTTAAGTGACATTAAAAAATTAAATCAAAAAGTGACAAAAGTGACTTTTTATTGGAAAAAGGGACTAAAAGCGACTGGGTTTATGAAAAATTACCAAAAGTCTTAATAGCCATCATTAAATGCCCAATTCCACAATACACCAATAAAGGGCCCCTCACCTCAACCATCCCGGGGGGCCTAATCAAAACCCTAAACCCGTCCCTGCACACACCAATCTCACAAACTAATTCGGCCTTGGCGCGCGACGACACAAACAGCCACACACACACACACACACACACACAGAGGGAAGCAACAACGCTTACCGAACGTGGGTCTCGGCGTCTCGCCGTCCGCCGCCTCCTCGCCATGTTGCAGCGACAGCAACGCCTTCAGCCAATTATCCAGTTCCTCCTCGCACTCCAGAACGATGCAGAAACAGTCGTCGCGCGTGTACAACGCGATCACGTGCTTGTGCTTGGTGTCGATCCTCTTATTGATGTTGAAGCACGTCTTCAGCGGAATCGTGCGTTTCGGCGGCTGGCCGCCGTTGAACTTCTTCTCGGAGTCGTAGTACTCCAGCTTGGCGGAGGACTCGCAAGTCTCGGCTCTCAGCACGAAGTACTTCTTTTTGAACGTTTTCAGCTTCTTGAGGTAGCCGGCGCGCACCACCGCCCCCCCGCCGCAGGCGTCGCCGCCGCCCTGCGAACCTGAGCTCTTCACCGACATTTCAGCCGCATTTGAGACGCACGAGATCGTTTCGCGGCGTCGTCACACACGCTCGGGGGCCAAGGGCGAGCACGCGCTAATTTTCGTGCGCAATACCCAAACAACCCGAACGCGACATTCCCCAACTGACGAACCTAAAAGCGCACACACACACACACACCTGTGAGCTAATCCTTTGGGACACTCTTGGGTGAGGGACGCACTGATGAAAACTTCGCGCCGTCTTTGGCCGCGCAACTGTGTCTCGTAGGCTCAACGACACTGGCGAATACTACGCGTTTCGTCCATCTTGGCGAGGTCGGTCATGTGTTTGTAGACGTCTGCGGCTCTGTTTGCGTCTGGCGGTGCGCTCATCGGGCGTTTTCCGTCCTCGTCGCCGCCCCTGGTCGCTCCTTGTCGCTCCGTAGCGCGTGGTTCCACTACGCGGTTCGGCGGTCTGCGCGCACTGGAGTTGTAAACAAGAACCGCGCGTGCGCCATATCTGGTAGTATTCGATAACGCGAAGCACTGGCTGCTTATTTCGCGCAACAACGTCAAAATGAAACAAAAGTTTTAGGAACCCGCGGCGAAATGGAACCGAGTTTCAAGCACTGTCAGTTTGGGAGTTTGGTCGTTTAAACGACTCGCGATCGAGATTGAGAGAGAGAGAGAGAGAGGTTTTGAGGCGACGGTCCGTGAAGAGCAACGCCTTTTGCAGGTCATTCATATCGTCGCCCGCTCCCCGCGCCGCACCCGCGCTGACGTCACGAGTCGCAACGACGACGCGACGAATTGCGTGGATTTTCACAAGGGGCAATTTCTTACTTTTAGTTCTGCTCAAAATTCTCCCCTAATTGTTTGTTGATATTTAATGCGACTTTTCTGATACGTTTCTTCTCTCAGTTGAAATTGGCCATCTGTCATTAAGTTCGCGAAGTTGCAACAGTTTTCTCGCTGAAACAAAATTAACATAAATTGCAGTTCTCTGTAAATTTTCCGATTTTTATTACTACAGGGACTGTTTATTTAGACGGTGGTGATTGGTCGAGCAAGTCACGTGTGGTTTCGGCGGCCATGTTTTTTTGGCTGATTTTTTGACAGGTTCAATGTTTACATTGTGGTTTTAGAGAAATATTGTTGTTATTTGATTCCGAGTGAATAATTTCGATTTATGAAGAGTGTAGGTTTTTTTTGTGTAATTACAACATAATTAAAGTTGTCACAGAATTGTTTTATCTTGATTTATCACCGATTGATCAAATAAGAGTGGCAGTCTTTATGAATTTACAGTTATTTAATCACTTTGCTATGAAATCAGAGTGTCAAAATCAATTATTAGCGAACGTTCTTATGAATAAAATTAATTTAATTTTATGTTGATTTATAAATAAGTTCTTTATTGTTTTTAGGTTATGAAATGTCTGGATGTGCTGCAAAAAATTGTGTGGTAACTCAACGAAGGAAGGATTTTTAATGAAAAAATTTCCTAGAGATTCAGTTGGAAGGACAGAGTGGCCCATTTAAATGAAAAGAGAGAAATGGACACAGACAAGAAATTGTGGAAATAATCACAAACGGATGTGCTGATCTCTACCCAATCAATGTTGGAATTAGAAGAACATTTACTAAATAAACAGGAATATAAATTTACATTGACTAGTCGTTTCTCACGGAATTGCTTAGAGTAGGAATCTCAGCGCAGTCACTTAAGTGACTTTTGGTAAGTTTTCATAAACCCAGTCACTTTTAGTCCCTTTTTCTAATTAAAAGTCACTTTTGTAACTTTTTGTTTTATTTGTTAATGTCACTTAAGTGACTTTCGGTAACTTTTCATAAACCCAGTCATTTTTAGTCCCTTTTTCTAATTAAAAGTCACTTTTGTAACTTTTTGTTCTATTTGTTAATGTCACTTAAGTGATTTTTGGTAGGTTTTCATAAACCCAGTCGCTTTTAGTCCCTTTTTCTAATAAAAAGTCTTTTTTTTGTTCCATTTGCATGCGCAATCTGGTAGTATTCGATAACGCGGGGCACTGCCTACTTATTTCACGCAACAACGTCAAAATGAAACAAAAGTTTTAGGAACCCACCGCGAAATGGAACCGAGTTTCAAGCACTGTCAGTTTGGAAGTTCGGTCGTTTTTTGGTCGATTCGCCAAAAACGACTCGCGATTGAGATTTAGAGAGAGAGAGGTTTTGAGGCGACAGTCCGTGAAAGTCATTCATATCGTCCCCCGCGCTGACGACACGAGTCGCAACGACGCGACAAATTAAGCGGATTTTTAAAAGGGGCAATTTCTTACTTTTAGATCTGCTCCAAATTCTCTCCTCTGAATGTTTTTGATATTTAATGCGACTTTTTTGACACACGTTTCTTCCCTCAGTTGAAATTGGCCATCTGTCGTTAGGTTCGCAAAGTTGCAACAGTTTTCTCGCTGAAACAAAATTAACATAAATTGCAGTTCTCTGTAAATTTTCCGATTTTTATTACTACAGGGACTGTTTATTTAGACGGTGGTGATTGGTCGAGCAAGTCACGTGTGGTTTCGGCGGCCATGTTTTTTTTTAACCTTTTGACAGCTTTATATGTTTTAGTGCAATATTGTTGTTATTTGTTTGCAAGTGAATAATTTCGATTTATGAAGAGTGAAGGTTTTTTTGTGTAATTACAACATAATTAAAGTTGTCACAGAATTGTTTTTATCTTGATTTATCACCGATTGATCAAATAAGAGTGGCAGTCTCTTAATTTATAAATTTACAGTTATTTAATCACTTTGTTATGAAATCAGAGTGTCAAAATCAATTATTAGCGAACGTTCTTATCAATAAAATTAATTTGATTTTATGTTGATTTATAAATAAGTTGTTTATTGTTTTTAGGTTATGAAATGCCTGCTGCAATCAATTGTGTGGTAACTCGGCGAAGGAAGGATTTTTAATGAAAAAATTTCCTAGAGATTCAGTTGGAAGGACAGAGTGACTCATTTAAATGAAAAGAGAAAAATGGACACAGACAGGGTACAAAAAATTGTGGAAACAGTCACAAACGGATGTGCTGATCTCTACCCAATCAATGTTGGAATTAGAAGAACATTTACTAAATAGACAGGAATATAAATTTACATTGACTAGTCGCTTCTCACAGAATTGCTTAGAGCAGGAATCTTAGCACAGTCAGTTAAGTGACTTTTGGTAACTTTTCATAAACCCTTTTTCTAATAAATGGTCACTTTTGTCACTTTTTGTTATATTTGTCAATGTCACTTAAGTGACTTTTGGTAGGTTTTCATAAACCCAGTCACTTTTGGTGCCTGTTTGTAATAAAAAAGTCACTTTTGTTGCTTTTGTTCTATTTGTTAATGTCACTTAAGTAACTTTAGATAGATTTTCATAACCCCATTCAATTTTAGTCCCTTTTTCTAATAAAAAGTCACTTTTGTCGCTTTTGTTCTATTTGTTAATGTCAGTTAAGTGATTTTTTGGTAGATTTTCAAAAACCCAGTCATTTTTAGTCCCTTTTTCTAATAAAGTCACTTTTGTCACTTTTTGTTCTATCTGTTAATGTTACTTAAGTGATTTTTGGTAGGTTTTCATAAACCCAGTAATTTTTAGTTCCTTTTTCTAGTAAAAAGTCTTTTTGTTCTATTTGCATGCGCGATTTGGTAGTATTCGATAACGAGGCACTGCGTACTTATTTCACGCAACAACGTCAAAATAAAACAAAAGCTTTAGGAACACACGTCAAAATGGAACCGAGTTTCAAGCACTGTCAGTTTGGAAGTTGGTCGTTTTTGGTAGCCAAAAACGACTCGCGATTGAGATTTAGAGAGAGAGGTTTTGAGGCGACGGTCCGTGAAGAGCAACGTCTTTTGCAGGTCATTCATATCGTCGCCCGCGCTGACGTCACGAGTCGCAACGACGCGACGAATTGAGCGGATTTTTAAAAGGGGCAATTTCTTACTTTTAGTTCTGTTCAAAATTCTCCCGTGATTGTTTGTTGATATTTTCTGCGACTTTTCTGACGCACGTTTTTTTTCTCCCAGTTGAAATTGGCCATCTGTCGTTAGGTTCGCGAAGTTGCAACAGTTTTCTCGCTGAAACAAACACAACGCGTAAATTGCAGTTCTCTGTAAATTTTCTGATTTTTATTACTACGGCGCCTGTGTATTTAGACGGTGGTGATTGGTCAAAAAAGTCACGTGTGGTTTCGGCGGCCATGTTTTGGCTAATTTTTTTTGATAGGTTCAATGTTTACATTGAAGCTGTCAAAAAATAATAAGTGAATAATTTCGATTTATGAAGAGAGAAGGTTTTTTTGTGAACTTACAACGTAATTAAAGTTGTCACGGAATTGTTTTTACCTTGATTTATCACTGATTGATCGAGTAAGAGTGTCCGTCTTTATGAATTTACAGTTATTTAATCACTTTGCTATGAAATCAGAGTGTCAAAATCAATTATTAGCGAACATTATTATGAATAAAATTAATTTGATTTTATATTGATTTCAAAATAAGTTCTTTATTGTTTCTAGGTTATGAAATGCCTGGTGCAATAAATTGTGTGGCAACTCAGCGAAGAAAGGATTTTTAATGAAAAAGTTTCCTAAAGATTCGGTTGGAAGGACAAAGTGGCTCATTTATATGAAAAGAGAGAAATATTTTTTTAGTAGCTAAATATGGTTATCTAAATTGTAAATTCGTGCTTGCTTATAAATTTATATTGTGTTGTAGTGTACAAAAATAGATAAATTTGCAACTCAACTTAGAAAACCAACTGGTTGCTAGTAGAAAATTGTTTAATAACAACAATAAAAATGAAATTTTATTAACTTTGCGAAAAAACAACTAAACTCGAGTCACATCTTGTGAATAAAAATATTAAGTTAAGATGACGAAATGTTTACAGAAATAATATTTAACTTTGTTTACATTAAAGTTCTTATAAATTCTCAATTCAAATCTTCCGATTGTCTTCTCGGTTGACAACAGCCATCTGTCATTAAGTTGGCAAAGTTGCAACAGTTTCCTCGCAATTTGTTGCTGCGTCGATGAAACAAAAACAACGTAAATTACAGTTCTCTGTAAATTTGCTCATTTTCATTATAGTTACTTTATTTAGACAGTGGCGGCAATTGGCGAATCTAGCCAAATATTCGCCCTCAAGTGGTAGTTTTTTAAACCTAAACTTCAGGTACTCGCTGATATTATTTTACTATTTAATTACTCTTTAAAAAGTTTTAATTTCGATTTTCCTCCAAGGATTAAATTTCGATAAATCTCTGACAAGCTAGTCCTTGCAAACAGCGAAAAGTTTTCCCATAAGATGTTATAAATAGCTTCCATAATGTCTGCGAAACTTAAATGGGTGCAATAATAATATTTTCATAATAATTGAAAAAAGGGCAACAAATTGTAATTTGTTGAAAAAAAAAAAATTCACCTGACTACACTTTATGAAAATGTCGGGTCTAACCTAAGTCGAAAACAAAAAATTTTACCAGACAACATTTTATAAAAAATTGTATATTTTCGTTTTTACAATTGGCACCAACTTTGTTGATGCGCCCCTACAACAATTTCCTTGTGGTGTCAGATTAACTGCACAGTCAAAATAAAACAATTTCAAAAAGTTGTTGAATTTTAAAAAAAAAAGGAAACTGTACAAATTTGACAGAATTATACAGTTTTCTTTTTACAAAATTGTTACTAACTTTGTTGACGCACGCCTGACAGCGATCAAATGCAGCAATACGAACAGCGGCGCGAATATCTCCGAATATTCCAAAGCGACTTTTCACCCATAAGTTATTTCTTCGATTGTGAAGAACATCTTCTCTCTCAACGGAACAGGCGAATTTTCAGCGTGGAATTGTTTCGCTACTGTATTTCATAATCGGCTTCGTCTGTGGACGGCTCCAGGTCATCTGAAATTAAATACGGTGCATTATACGAACCGAAATTGTGAAAAATTAACCTAAAAGGAGAAATTGTATAAAACTAACCTAAAAGGAAATTGTAAAAAACTAAACTAAAAAGAAATTGTACAAAACTAGCCAAAAAAATTGTACAAAAACTAACCCAAGAAAAAATTGTACAAAACTAACCTAAAAGGAAATTGTACACAAATAACCTAAACGGAAATTGTAAAAAACTAAACTAAAAAGAAATTGTACAAAACTAGCCAAAAAAATTGTACACGGAAATTGTACAAAACTAACCTAAAAGGGTGGTGGTTGATGTGTTTACAGCTACGTTCCAACCGATTTGTTGTTCTAGCAATTGCAGCGATAGAAGAATGCCGCGCACATTTTAAAAGTTAAACAAACAATTCTGACTACACTTTATGAAAATGTCAGGTCTAACCGAGGTCGAAAAAAATGAAAAATTAAAAAAAATAATTTTACCAGACCACACTTTATAAAAATTATATATTGGTGTTTTTATAATTGGTACTAACTTCGTTGACAAGCCTCGAAAACAATTTCCTTGTGATGTCAGATTAACCGTACAGTCAAAATAAAACAATTTCAAAAGTCATTAAATTGTCCGACGTGCAGCGAGTTATTGTACAAATTTGACATAATCATACTTTTATTTTTAAAATTGTTACTAACTTTGTTGACGCACGCCTGACAGCGATCAATTGCAGCAATACGAACGCAGCGGCGCGAATATCTCCGAATACTCCAAAGCCACTTTTGACCCACAAGTTTCACCGTCCACCAACCGTTTTGGTGCAGTGTCGTTGCGGCGCTCGGATCGAATTTCAGCCTCAACAGCACACGGAAAAAACGAGCAACGACACACTAGATTTGTCCAAATCTCGAAAACCGTCAGTCCCAACCGGCGAACTATTTCTTCGACTGTGAAGAACATATCTTCTCTCAACGGAACAGGCGAATTTTCAGCGCGGAATTGTTTCGCCTCTGTATTTCATAATCGGTTTCGTCTGTAGATATGGCTCCAGGTCGTCTGAAATTAAATAGGGGGCATTATACAAACGAAATTGTGCAAAACTAACCTAAAAGGAGAAATTTTACAAAACTAAAGTAAAAGGAAATTGTACGAAATTAATCTGAATGGAACTTGCAAAAAATTAACATAAATGGAAATTGAACGAAACTGACCAAAAACGAAATTGTACAAAAATAAACCAAAAAAATTGTACAAAACTAACTTAAAAGGAAATTGTAAAAAAATTACCTAAATGAAAATTATACGAAACTAACTTAAAAGAAATTGTATAAAGAATCGAAATGGAAATTTTAAAACAATAACCTAAATGGAAATTGTACAAAACTAATTTAAAAGGAAATTGTAAAAAATTAACATAAATGGAAAATTAAAACTAACATAAAAGGAAATTGCACAAAACTAACCTAAAAGGGTGGTTGTTGATGTGTTTACAGCTATGTTCCAACCGATTTGTTGTTCTTGCAATTGCAGCGATAGAAGAATGCCGCGCTGAATGCAATAAATTGTTATTTCGCTTTTCCCCTTTTTGATGAGCTGTTTGCATTTATCCAGCAGGCACTGCAATCAATTGTTTAAAACGACATCGAAATTGTTTCACTAACCTCTCAACTTTGACGTTCGAATTTGAATTGACGTAAACGACTGAATCGCCTATTTCGGGCCTTTGTGGCTGTCGTTTTCTCAAATTGTGGCCACTGCCTGTTTGATAATTATTCGACTTTTTTAAATGACTTCTTGCACTGTCTGAAACATTTTCAGCCATTTTGAATTTCTTTGACATTCAAAAGAAGTAACAGATTATCGCTTCAATACAAATATTTGCCGACACCGACCTCGACGACAGTAATTAGAACTATTTAGCCCATGAATTAAATGTGAATTCTAAAAAGAAGTGAGAAAACATTAATGCATTTTTCTTATTAAAATTTTCATACAAAAAAACATTGTACAATCCTCCTTCGGCGATCATGCGGGAACATAGTCTTTCCGCACTTGGTTCGTAAATAACTATTTCCTGAAACTTTTCAGAGATTTAGTCGCAACTAATTT
This sequence comes from Dascillus cervinus, assembly GCA_949768715.1. Classification (NCBI taxonomy): domain Eukaryota; kingdom Metazoa; phylum Arthropoda; class Insecta; order Coleoptera; family Dascillidae; genus Dascillus; species Dascillus cervinus. The sequence goes on along the minus strand of OX458323.1, from coordinate 42,225,053 downwards.
CTTCAGCGGAATTTATTGAAACATTTTCCAAATTCAATAAAAAAGTAACACAGTTGCATTTAAAAAATTTAAATTTAACTTTGTCAATTTCATTTAATATTGCAAAATTTTTGTACGCTCAAATTAGTGCCATTTACTTCGTCGGCTCATAAAATGTTGAACCCTGGATACATCTAGGAATATTGCTACAACCGAGTTTTTTCCGAAGTTACAGTGAAACGCCAAAAAAAACAGTTTTAAATCTCGAAAATTTGTAAAGTTGGGGGAAAAAATTTGTTATACGGAAATTTTTACCACATTATAAGGGGTATAAAATGCATTAAGGGGGCCACTTGAGATGCAAGATTCACAAGATGGCGCCACCGTAGAAAAAGGTGTCAATTTTGTAAAATGCTTTTTTCATTAACAAGTTTTTTTATATAAAAAACTAGTGGCGGATATAAAAGATTTTAAAAAAATGATCTAGGTATAGACATGAATTTGCCATGGAAAAAGTTGAGAAAAGTATTTATTCAAAAATGTCAAACTTTCAATAATATTTGAATTTTTTGTTAAAAGTAAAGAAAATCTTGCTGATCACACCCTGGAAGCATTAATCACAAGTATACTCGTACATTATCTAATCACATTTGTCAGTATTTAAGTCAAAAAGCATCGGAAAGTGTGACATTTTTGAATAAATACTTTTTTCAAGTTTTTCCATGGCAAATTTATGTCTATACCTAGATCATTTTTTTATCTTTTATATCCACTGTAGTTTTTTTATATAAAAAAGTTTGTTAATGAAAAGAGTTTTTACAAAATTGACATTGTTACTACGGTGGCGCCATCTTGTGAATCTTGCTTCCCAAGTGGCCCCCTTAAAAACGTCTCCAGGGCGAAGGTTCACCAAAAAATTCACTATATAGAGAAATTCGTCAAATAGAAGTTCGTTATAGGGAAGTTTGGCTGTATTATAAATTTAATTTTTAAAATGTGTTTTATGATAAAGTAAAGTGAAATGTTTTTCTTAAAAATATTAAGAGAAACAAATGAAATTTCAAAGTTTCGGATCTCTTGCATTTTTTGGAAAAAAAATCCCCACCGTCGCGGCTCAGTAAATAGTTCAACACTGAAACGAAAATCAGTCTAGCATAGGGAGAATCGGTGAATTAATAATATACTGATTAGTTTATACACATAAAGGAAAGTAATCTTGGAGCTACTCCAGACGGGCTTGTTGGTACACAAGGCCTTATTGAAGTTAAATGTCCCTACAGCTGCAGAACATTAACACCAAAAGAGGCCATATTAAGGGGGCCACTTGAGAAGCAAGATTCACAAGATGGCGCCACCGTAGTAAAAGTGTCAATAACAATGAATTTAAAAATTCAAATAAACGCAAAAAAATCATCAAAATCTTACTTTTGAAATTTTTTTATACTATCTTTTTTAAGAATTTAATACATACATGTAAATAAAACATACGTACAGACTTTATTTAATGTTATTTTGATTATTTGGAATTTTGCAGTTTGTAAATAAATTAGGTAAATTGATTTTATTGAATTTTATTGTCTAATGAATTTCAAACTATGTAGAAATAATCACAAAAAATTCATAAAAGTATTTTTTAATTTTTTTCTTCTATTACTATTAAGAATTTAATGCATAATTGTCAATAAAATATGTAAAGATTTTATGGAATTGTTATTTTGATCATTTAGAATTTTTTATATGTAAATAAGCATTGGCGGCGTTGTTTGAAAATAACCCGTATTATTTTAAGAATTCCATCACGTCTCAGTATACAGGGTGCGGCCTAAAAAACGCCGCAAGCCGCATCTTCGGTATTTATGGCTCGATTTAAATGAAACAAAAACTGGAATAAATCGTTTTATAAGCATTACATGTGTGCAACATAATTTAATTTTTTTCAAGGTCAGATGATCAATTTTATTTTTTCAAATTAATAGCTATATTTTTCTGTTTTTGTTCTGAATCCGAATCCGACAGTGTGTCACATATTAGAATTCATTTAAGGCGATTTCACCTATTTAAATCTGGAGTTTCCGAATGTGGTGTTTTGTAAACGTCGGAGGCCCAGGTAGTTGTGTTATTATGTGGGACAGAGGAAAACCACAACTTATCTTCTGTTTATTTTTTTGTATTTTTTTATGCGATAGATAAGTTTCACGGAAAACCGCATAAAAAATACATTGGTAAAAACAGGAATAGGTTCCATACTTAAAAGGTTCGCGCACTGTCTGTGACTGCAGTTGGTTTGCAGCAATCAAACGTAACAAGTAAGTAGAAATTGCAATAAATACTCACTGATCAAATTAATTTAGAATTTAATTATTTTTATTAATTTCTAAATAAGAAAATTTTATTGTAGACGAAAATAAACATAAAATTAATCTAATCAATCTAGTCAACCTGATAAATGTAAGAATCGTATTTTAGTTTTTAAAATGTTTTCCTGTTCGCAGTTTATTTATTTAATAAATGTGAATTTTCAGGATGGCGTCAAGAACGAATAACGATGAAGTGATCGAATTAGCTGAAAAATTAGACACAAATCGTCCCGTCAACACAGAACCACCAAATCCAGGTAGCTCAGCGAAATGCTGTGCGACCGAAGGTCAAAAGCTCGAATTATTGATGACAAAAATGGACAAAAAGCAGGAATTATTGATCACAACTGTCGAGACATTGACACATCATTTTGATAATCAACTGGAAAAAAAGAACGATAAGATAAAAGCAATTGAAGTTCAAATCAAAGAACTAACAAACAAAATTGAGTCATTAAACACTTTGCTTGAGAAGCAATTAAAAGAGAAGGGAAATGAAATACAAAATTTTAAATCTGAAAATCAGAAGTTAACAGCCGAATTGGCAAGTTGTAAAGATGCAAGAACTGGACTTAATAGAATGATGACAGAGAAAGATGAAGCGATTAAGAAATTACAAGAAGAAGCAGATACACTCAAAAAAGGAATGCAAACCTTAAAGACTGAAAATCAGAAGTTAACAACCGAATTGACAAGTTGTAAAGATGCAAGAACTGAAGTTGACAAAATGATGACAGAGAAAGAGGAAGCAATTAAGAAATTACAAGAAGAAGCAGCTGCTAAATTAGAGATACACAAAAAAGAAATGCAAACTTTAAAATCTGTAAATCAGAAGTTAACAACCGAATTGGCAAGTTGTAAGAAGGAAACCGAAGAATTAAGAAAAGAAAAATTACCAAAAGAAGAATTAGAGACTTTAAAAAACCTTCTAGTGAGTGATGCTTCTCATCAAAAGTTGAGTCAAGTGGACGTGCGATCGAACCTAAGTAACAATTCTACCTTCCTCAAGATACAAGACAGAACGATTAATTACGTGACACCTGGCATCTTCAACAACCTCTCTTCACTCACCGAATTGCATTTAATTGGCAGCGGTCTGACCTTCCTCGAAAAAGGGGTTTTCAACAACTTGACCAATCTGATTACTTTGCAGCTGGATTATAACTTTATTATTTGTTTAGAAGGAAACGTCTTCGCGGGTTTGATGAAATTAAAAAAGATTTCTTTGTCCTGGAACAACATCACCAAGATTCCTCCCCAATTGTTTAGAGGGTTGGAGAGTTTGGAGCATATCAATTTGGGTTGTAATAAAATTTCTGTGTTTGATGAAGACTTGTTGGTGGGTTTGAATCGACTCACTTCTTTTAGTGCTGTGAGTAATAACCTCTCAAGCATCCCAGAAAAGTTGTTTCAGGATTGTGTTAAGTTGGAATCAGTCTATCTATACAATAATAAAATCGTACGGTTGAAAAAATCTATTTTTGATAGTTTGCACAATTTGGAGTTGCTGGAGCTGCAGAATAACCCGCTGAACGAGATGGATAAGAACGCATTCAAGATGTTAAAAATCCGGAATTTTCAAATATAACTTAGCGTAATTGCTTTATTATGTTTCTTTATGCAATAATTTGTTTTATATTTAAATCTGTATTGTTTGGAGGTTAAATAATGGGTCAAAAAATGATTAAATAAATTTTTTAAACGCAACTTTACATTTTTTATTGAATTTTGAAAATGTTTCGATAAATTCCACTGAAGAAATTAGTTGCGTCTAAGTTTCTGAAATGTTTCAGGAAATAGTTATTTACTAACCAAGTGCAGGAAAACCATGTTCCCGCATGAGCGCATTTTTTAAAGCATTCCTTACTTCGTCGCGAATGCTTTATTTGCGCGAATGTTAAATTTGTTTCGTTGAGAAGATGTTCTTTACAATTGAAGAAATTTATAGAGGAAAAACACAACAAAAGCCGTGACACAAGTTGAGAATATTGTAAGCAATTAAGACAAAAATGCGGTGCGGAGAACTTTATGATGTTTTTTTATATTTTAAAAATAGTTTTAAAAAACATTTCTTAAAAAGATTAAAAAATATTTTTTTAAATTATTTTTTAATTGTTTTTTTAAAAATATAAAAAATAATATATTGTAATGCAATAATAATACATTTAATATATTTTTTTATTTTCTATTGACCGGTTTGACCTGGCAGCACTGCTTCTGGCTTTGATGGAATCTAAATAAAGCCCCACAGACTTTTTAATTCCGTCCATTTAACTAATATGTTTCAAATTAATTTATTATGTAGGTATATTTACCAGTAAATTGTAAATATTCCTACCAATTGATTAAAACACCGTCTTTTTAACTAATTTGTATATTTAAAATGTTGAACAGAGATTTTGGTTGTTTCGACTACAAGTTTATTGAATTGCACGGTACATAACAAATAAAAAAGAATAAATTTCGTCAAAAAATGTTTGTTTGATTTATTTAAATGGCGAGATGGATGAAAACGAAAAGTATTACATATGACTGTAAAATTATGAGAATTTTGTTTTTTAGGAATCACCCTGTATAATTTTTTAAATAGTTTTTTTAACGAATAAATTATTTTATTAATATTGTACCTTATATTAAGTGCTTTGTTTCCGACGATCAAATTACAAAACTAATATTTTTTTAATTAAAAAACGGTTTCAAATTGACAAAAACGTCCCGAGGTATAATTTTTTACCCTTAACGACTTCTATGAACCTAATCCATTTAATTTAAAACTTGCAAGTCACTATCAATAGCAAACTAAATTTATTTTTCATTTTTTAAGTGTTTTTATAAGAACTTATGTACAAAAAGTGAATGAATGCTAAAAGGCAAAAATAAAAAAAATTAAAGACTTTTTTCGCAATTAAATCGGTATTTTTAAAATTCTTAAACGTTCTTTGAGAACCGCTATAACATCGCAGTGCGATAGATGGCGCGATAAACTTGTGGAGTTCAGGGATAGAGGAAAACCACAACTTGTTTATTGTTTGTATTTTTGTATGCGATAGATAAGTTTCACAGGAAACCGCATAAAAAAATACATTGGTAAAAACAGGAAATAAAAGCTTCGCGCACTGTCTGTGACTGCACTTGGTTTGCAGCAGTCGAACGTAACATGTAAGTAAAAATTGCAATTAATACTCACAAATCAAATTAATTTAGAATTTAACAATTCTTATTCATTTCGAAACGAGGAAATTTTATTGTATTGATAAATGTAAGAATTGTATTTTGGTTTTTAAAATGTTTTCCTGTTCGCAGTTGATTTATTTAATGAAAGTAAATTTCAGAATGGCGTCAACAACGAATAACGATGGAGTGATCGAATTAGCCGAAGGAAAACCAGGTAGCTCAGCAAAATTCTTTGCGACCGAAGGTCAATGGCAAGAATTAATGATGGCAACAGGGAAGAGATTGATAATTCATTTTGACAATCACCTGGAAGAAAAGAACGACGAGATAAAAGCAATTCAAGTTCACATCAAAGAACTAACAAACAAAATTGAGTCATTAACCACTTTTCTGGAGAAACAATTAAAGGAAAAAAATAATAAAAGAGAAAAATCAGATACAGACAAAAAAGAAATTCAAAATTTAAAATCTGAAAATCTGAAGTTAACAACCGAATTGGAAAGTTGTAAGGTTGATGCAAAAACTGAACTTAACAAAATGATGACAGAGAAAGACGAAACAAATAAGAAATTACAAGAAGAAATGCAATCTTTTAAATCTGCAAATCAGAAGTTAACAACCGAATTGGCAAGTTGTAAAGATGCAAGAACTGAACTGGACAAAATGATGGCAGAGAAAGATGAAGCAATTAAGAAATTAAAAAAATTACAAGAAGAAGCAGCCGCTGAATTCGACTTTAAAACTTTAAAAAACCTTCTTGTGAGTGATGATTTTCATCGAAAGTTGAGTGAAGTGGACCTGCGATCGAACCTAAGTGACAATTCGACTTCCCTTAAAATAGAAAACAGAACGATTAATTACGTGGCACCCGGCACTTTCGACAGCCTCTCTTCACTCACCGAATTGGATTTGCGTTTGTGCGGTCTGACCTTCCTCGAAAAAGGGGTTTTCAACAACTTGACCAATCTGATTCATTTGGGACTGGATAATAACTATCTTACCTGTTTGGAGAGAAACGTCTTCGCGGGTTTGAAGAAATTGAAGAATATTTATTTGCACGACAACAAGATCACCAAGTTTCCTCCCCAATTGTTTAGAGGGTTGGACGGTTTGGAGGTAATCCATTTGAGTGATAATACAATTTCCGTGTTTGACGAAGACTTGTTGATGGGGTTGAATCGGCTCACTGAATTTTATGCTCAGAATAATAACCTCACAAGAATCCCAGAAAAGTTGTTCAAGGATTGTGTTAAGTTGGAACAAGTTTGGCTTAACGATAATAAAATCGTACGGTTGAAAGAAACTATTTTTCATAGTTTGCACAATTTGACCTTTCTGTATCTGGAGAATAACCCGCTGAACGAGATGGATAAGAACGCATTCAAGATGTTAAAAATCCAGAATTTTAAAATATAACTTGGCGTAATTGCTTTGTTATTTTATCTTTTATGCAATAATCTTGTTTTATATTTAAATTTGCATTGTTTGGGTCAAAAAATGATTGAATAAATTTTTTAAATGTTTTACTAAATTTAGAAATAGTTTCAATAAATTCCGCTTTAAAAATTAGTTGCGAGTAAATTTCTGAACTGAAACATTGAGACATTAAATTTGGAACGCATTCTCCAATCAGGAAATAGTTATTTACAAACCAAGTACGGGAAGACGATGTTCCCGCTTGCTTTATTTGCGAATCCAGCTAAATATTCGCCCTCAAGTGGTCGTTTTTTAAACCTAAACTTCAGGTACTCGCTGATATGGTTTGTTGTTGTTATTGTGTGTTATTTTACTATTTAATTACCCTTTAAAAAGTTTTTAACTTCGATTTTACTCCAAGGATTGAATTTCGATAAATTCTTCCTTAATGGGTACCTGACAAGTTAGTCCTTCCAAAAAGTGAAAAGTTTTCCTATAAGATGTTATAAATAAAGAGCTTCCATAATGTCTGCGAAGACGGGAAGGAGAAAGTTCAATAGAAACTGTTGTGAATTTGGTTGTACTTCCAAAAAGGAAAAGAACTTTGATTTACACTTCCACCAGTTTCCAAAAGATGGTGGAAATGTAAAAATAATTAATAATTGTGGAACTTTTTCTGCCATTGATGGAAGAAAGCCTGGGTGAAAGTGTTGAAAATGGGAAAACCAATAACCAATAAGAATACGATGGTTTGCTCTCTTCACTTTGTAGCTGCTGATTATTTAGCAAAAGGAAACAAAAAATAAATCGTATTTCATTCGATCTAATAACGATTTCTTTGTCGTAGTCTTAACGAATAGACCTAAATTAAAACTAACTACAATTCCCTTGCAGAACTTGCCTGTTGGTAGCTTTCCAAAAATTAATCCAAAATAGAAAAAACAAATAGAACTAAGACAACAAATCAATTGGAAGCGGAACATCCTGTAACAACAAAACAGGCCACAATTGAGACGAAAGTGTTGTATGAAGATTTAAATGAAAATGAGAGTGTAGCAGTAAAAAATTGACTAAATTTGAGTGATTGCCTTAATTGTGTATCGATTGACTCAATACTATCCTAATAAAAGCAATCAGAAAATATTAATTAAATATTTTAAAAATTTTACTAGTGTTAGGGTTGGATTGTATGGAAATATTTTTGCAGCATGATAGATAAAGGTTTTTTGGTTGATACAATTTGTGCATAAAAATTATTACACCAAACTTTTTCAAACAACTAACAGAAAAGAAGTGTTATACGACATGGGGCCTTTCATTCCCCCACTTTTCACTCCCTTGGGCGCATTCAACGGCAATCCTCGTTTGCTCCGCTTCCAATATACTTTCAAGAACCACTTTACGGCGTTTCTTGAAAGTATCGTTGTTGGAAAACCAATTTAAATTTTGTAAGAACATATTATTTTCAAGCTTAAATTCAAAAGGAATAATATCCACTTTTAACTTATTGGAGAAAAAAAAGGTTTTTCATTAGCAGCAATACTGAAAATCGTAAAAAACAAATACAGTAGAGTCCGGATATAATGAACCCGGTTTTAGTGAACTTCCGGTTATAGTGAACGCTATTTGAAATACCAACAAATCTTCCCATAATAAACATAGAGCATTTTGTGTTTCGTTTATAATGAACCTCGGATAAAGTGAACCAATTTTGATGCATTTTTCAAGTTCACTTAATCCGGACTTCACTGTCCATGCAAAGAACTACTCCATCGAATTTCGGAATATAATAGTACTTTTGACGGAAATTTGAAATTACCAACGGTGAATTTCTTGCAAAAAAGAATTGGATAAAACTCTTTTTGGACCGAAAACCAACATAAAACTCCGTTTGAATAGAAATTGAACCGGGAAAAAGTGTTGGTATAGGAAAATTGTTGAGCGACAATAGATTACAAAATTAAACTTTATTGAAAAACATCGATAAATGTAAGAAATAAACCAAAATAGTTGTAGATTACAAGAAAATATTAAGTCTTCTATATTCACACACCTTTATCCCGTTGTCTTTTCCTACTTCCCTGACTAATCACACTCGCAACTTCCAATTCTATTTTTAACCCTAGAATACTAACGTTACTGGAATTAATAGTTTACTGTCAAGCAAAATTCAACTGTGGTCGATATTGCTGATATTACGGTTTACAGATAAGAGCTACGAGTTGCATTTTGCATTTATTTATTTTTATTATAAATCCGAAACAAGTAACAATTCCAAACGTCGCATTTAATATTGTTAGTTAAGTTAGTAAATTTAATTTTGTTGAAATAAATATGGCTTCAATCCGACAAAAATTCAGACCATTTACTGAAAATAGGCGACTCTATTGAAGGAAGTAAAAAATTGTTTGATGGGCACTGGTTTACAGCGAGTTAACAGCTTCTTATCTATAACCCAATACGATTCAAAACTATAGTTGCTTATTGTATGCAAGCAAGTCGTAAAATTGACTATCGCTAGTACTCTAGGGTTAATATGGACGTCAATTTAATAATAGAGGACGTAGATGACACTTTTCTGGTGATTAGACAATGCAAGTAGAAACTGAGGAGGTTTCTGATGAATCAGGCGAAAAATCGGAAATCAATAATGTAGCAAATTATCAACAAACCGTTGGTATGGTCAAAGATTTACAAAACCTCTTTAAAAATCTAGGTGATTCCAAAACATATAAATTACATATTCAACAAATGTGACATTTGGTTTCAATGTTCTCTCATAAACAAGCAGACAATTTTTTACAGTCCGAAAGTGTCCGCTCAAGGGAGATTTCACTGTATTATCATGGTTACGATTGTTGCAAGCATTGGTAACCATGATAACCGGGACATGTAACTGTTAAAACAAAATACCGTTAAAGTAAAAGGTAACTAGGATAAAATTCCTTTTGAATTTAACATATTTTGGATAAAATCCCTTTTGAAACTAAGCTTCAATTACGATTGCAATTTCAAATAGTATCAAATATTTTTTGAAGTTATTTGAGGGTCAGAACCAGAGGTATGTGCCATCTTTAACACAAAAACGAAATTTTTGGATAATATTCCTTTTGAATTTAAGCTCCTCATTTGTCTGCTGCAGTATAATTTCCAACAACTTTGGAATCACCAAACGAGTTTTGCATTCCGATGTCAATCCATCGATTTCGAAAAGTTTCCATCTTATGTTTTTTTCTTTACTAAATAATTTTATAGTTTACACTTACTGATGCTGATTTTGGACATTGCCTGCAACAGCTGTTTGAAGCAATGCGACTGTTGTTCCTCGGTAAGACATTGAATCTTCCTCGTTCGTTGAAACTGTTCCAAATTTATGCGGTCAATTTGTCGCACTGGTGTGGGCCTGGTATCGAATTGCTGTTGCTGGTTCCTTTTATTTGCAGCCCAGTAACAAATTAAATACATTAGTTCTGAAAGAAAACAACAAACAGCAAAAAAAGGAAAACAATTATAGAAAGTGACGTATTAACCTGAAATCCGCCATGTTTGTTGTGATACCGCAGCGCCCTCTTCAAGAAGTTTTGTCCCAAACTGGCTGTTGATTGGTCAAGCAAGTCACGTAGTTTCGGCGGCCATGTTTTTAGCTGATTTTTTGACACCTTTCAACCTGATAAATGTAAGAATTGCATTTTAGTTTTGTTAAATGTTTTCCTGTTCGCAGTTGATTTATTTAATAAAAGTCAATTTTCAGAATGTCGTCAAGTAAGAATGATGAAGATGAAGTTATCGAGTTACCTGAAGAATTGGACACAAATCCTTCGAAAAGAAAACGACAAAACACAGGTCACTCAGCAAAATTCTACGAGAGCGAAGGTCAAAGGTAAGAATTATTGATGGCAAAAGTGGAGAGATTTTGATAAACCATTTTGACAGCCACCTGGAAGAAAAGAAAGAAATTGAGTCATTAAAGAAGCAATTAAAAGAAAAAGACAATGAAAGAATAGAAGCAGCCACCGAATTAGATACGCACAAGAAAGAAATACAAATGTTAAAATCTGAAAATCGGAAGTTAAAGAACGAATTGGCAAGTTTTAAAGAAAATGCAAGAACTGAACTTGACAAAATGATGATAGAGAAAGAGGAAGCAATTAAGAAATTACAAGAAGAAATGCAATCTTTTAAATCTGCAAATCTGAAGTTAACAACCGAATTGGCAAGTTGTAAAGATGCAAGAACTGAACTTGACAAAATGATGGCAGAGAAAGAGGAAGCAATTAATAAATTGCAAAACGATATTAAAATGGAAAAAGCAAGAACCGCATCAGTTGAGCAACAGCTGACAGAAATGCTTGCAACAGCTACGGCCGTAAAGAACGACCTAAAATGCACCGAAACAAAACTTGAAGAAAAAGTCAAGGAAATCGAACAAAACGTAAAGCTGCTGCAGTCTGAAAATAACGCCCTGCAGCAACAAACAGCAAAAAAACAACCTCGATATGATGAATTAACAAGAGTAAAATTAGAAAACGAACCACTTGCTGAATTAGATCCAAACAAAAAGGAAATACAAAATTTAAAAAATATTCTTGAGAATAATCCACGTCTAAGAAAATTGAATGAAGTGGACGTGCAATCGAACCTTAATAGTAATTCAACCTCCCTCTTGATACAAGACAGCACGATTAATTACATGGCACCTGGCACCTTCGACAACCTCTCTTCACTCACAGAATTGAGTTTGATGTGCAGTCTGACTTTCCTGGAAAGCGGGGTTTTCAACAACTTGACCAATTTGATTACTTTGAAGCTGGATAATAACAATCTTACTTGTTTGGAGGGAAACGTCTTCGCGGGTTTAAAGAAATTGAAAGAGATTTTTTTGTCCAACAACAACATCACCAAGTTACCTCCCCAATTGTTTAGAGGGTTGGAGAGTTTGGAGATTATCGATTTGGGTTATAATAAAATTTCAGTGTTTGATGAAGACTTGTTGGTGGGGTTGAATCAGCTCACTTCTTTTTTTGCATGGGATAATAACCTCACAAGCATTCCCGAAAAGTTGTTCAAGGATTGTGTTAAGTTGGAATTAGTCTGGCTTGACAATAATAAAATCGTACGGTTGAAAAAAACTATTTTTGATAGTTTGCACAGTTTGAAGTGGCTGCATCTGCATGATAACCCGCTGAACGAGATGGATCAGAACGCATTGAAGATGTTAAAAATCAAGGATTTTAAAATATAACTAGGCGTAATTGCTTTATTATTTTTCTTTATGCAATAATCTTGTTTTATATTTAAATTTGTATTGTTTCGAGGTTAAATGATTAAATGATTAAATAGATTTTTTAAATGCAACTGTTTACATTTTTATTGAATTGAAACTAGCATAGTTAAATCATGGGACGTTTTTTCGCAATCACCCTATATAATTTAAAAAAAGAAATTTAACAAATTATTTTATTATTATTGTACCTTATATTTGTTTCTTTATTTCCGACGATCAAATTACAAACTATTTTTTTTAATTAAAAAAACAAAAACCGAGTTAAATCATGTGACCTTTTTTTGGCAATCTCCCTGTATAATTTTTTAAATACTTTTTTTTAATAAATAAATTATTTTATTATTATTTCACCTCATATTATTTGCCTTGTTTCCGACGATCAAATTACAAAACTAATATTTTTTCAATTAAAAAAAACAAAAACTGAGTTAAATCATGGGACGTTTTTTGGCAATCACCCTGTACAATTTTTTAAATAGTTTTTTTAACAAATAAATTATTTTATTATTATTTCACCTCATATTATTTGCTTTGTTTCCGACGATCAAATTACAAAACTAATATATTTTTATTTAAAAAAATAACGACTCTTAAGATTCAACCCTTGTTGTAATCATTAATCATCAAATTACAAAACTAATATTTTTTCAATTAAAAAAAAAGAAAAAAGAGTTAAATCATGGGACGTTTTTTGGCAATCGCCCTGTACAATTTTTTAAATTAACAAATTGTTTAATTATTATTGTACATACCTTATATTTCTTTCTTTATTTCCGACGATCAAATTACAAAACTAATATTTTTTCAATTAAAAAAAACAAAAACTGAATTAAATCATGGGACGTTTTTTGGCAATCACCCTGTACAATTTTTTAAATAGTTTTTTTAACAAATAAATTATTTTATTATTATTTCACCTCATATTATTTGCTTTGTTTCCGACGATCAAATTACAAAACTAATATTTTTTTTATTTCAAAAAATAACGACTCTTAAGATTCAATCCTTGTTGTAATCATTAATCATCAAATCATCAAATTACAAAACTAACATTTTTTTAATTAAAAAAAAAGAAAAAAGAGTTAAATCATGGGACGTTTTTTGGCAATCACGCTGTACAATTTTTTAAATACTTTTTTTAACAAATTGTTTAATTATTATTGTACATACCTTATATTTCTTTCTTTATTTCCGACGATCAAATTACAAAACTAATATTTTTTTAATTAAAAAGAAAACTATGAGGTTTTTTCGCAATCACCCTATATAATTTAAAAAAAGAAATTTAACAAATTATTTTATTATTATTGCACCTTATATTTGTTTCTTTATTTCCGACGATCAAATTACAAAACTAATATTTTTTTAACTAAAAAAAAAAAAAAACTGGGTTAAATCATGGGAGGTTTTTTGATAATCACCCTGTATAATGTTTTAAACACTTTTGTTTGCAAATAAATTATTTTATTATCATTGTACCTTACATTATTTGCTTTGTTTCCGACGATCAACTTACAAAACAAATATTTTTTAATTAAAAAAAAAAACCCAGTTAAATCATTGGACGTTTTTTCGCAATCACCTTATATAATTTAAAAAAAAAATTCAACAAATTATTTTGTAACCATTGTACCTCACATTCGTTTCTTTGTCTCCGCCGAACAAATTCCAAAAACACCAGTTTTTTCTATAATTAAAAAACGGCTTCAAATCAACAAACCGCGTCCCCCTGTATAATTTACAAATGAGGCGACATGCGGTGCAAAAAGGCCCTTCAAACACACAATGTGGCACAAAAGGACAACGGAAAATTTCTCCGCACATTGAGAAACATTGATTTTCTTCAAACAGCTGTAATGACTTCGCCGCAGGCGAAGCTACGACACACGCCACCTAACGCACAAGCAACCCAGCCATTGGCCAGAAGGAGACAGAACAACAAAAGCGACGTCCAACCTCAATCTTGCTTAAACCCGCTCCACGACCTACGTCCGACCTTCCGTCTCACTCGCACTTAATTGGCCAAAAAGAGAGAGGTTGCGAACCCGGATGTGCCGTATTAGCGCTTCGATCGCTTCAGCTGATTTTGACGGCTGTTGCCAGGCCTGGGGTTCGCCGGACAATTTTCTCGCTTCCGATTGGCCGCCCGGCAGCCAGTGGAGAGGCTCGCCGAGGCATCAGCTGATTGTCCCACAAGTTCTTTGTTAACTGTGTTTTGTTGCCGGCAGTTGGTTCTGCGCCAGGGTTGAGGCCGATGCGCGTTTGTTCGTTAGAGATGGGTTTTCGCCGATTTTCGGGTTTTGAGTTTTTGAGCGGGGCCGGAATGGGGGGCGCATTTTAGGGCGGTTTTTGCGGCCGGGAAAATGTACCGCCGGAGCTTTCCGGAGGAGGCGGCGTCGCCGCCGGATTCGAAGCTGCAGGCGGTGTTCAGCAAGCTGGCCGCCGGAGTTTTTCCCAAGGATTTGGGAAACGAGATCAATCAGAAAATGAGTTCGCACATAATCGAGTCGGTGTTGGCCGACAGTCCGATTCCGGTTCAGCAACGTGAGTCGGTTTTTGGTTTGTTCGTTTGTTTGGTTAAGTTTAAGGCTGTCCCTCGGTTTGCGCGGTTTTGGTCGGCGCGGTTTTCGAAATGACGGATGACGGGTTTTGCGATTTTTGAGTTTTTTTTGTTTAAGTCGAATTGCGGCTGTCCCTCGATTTGCGCGGTTTTTTGCGCGATTTTGTTTGGCGCGGTTTTCGAAATGACGGATGACGGGTTTTGCGATTTTTGAGTTTTTTTTGTTTAAGTCGAATTGCGGCTGTCCCTCGATTTGCGCGGTTTTTTGCGCGATTTTGTTTGGCACGGTTTTCAATATAACGAATGACATGTTTTGCGATTTTTGAGTTTTTTTCGTTCAAATCAAATTGCACTTGTTCCTCGATTTGCGCGTTTTTTTGCACGATTTTGTCTTGCACGGATTTCAAAATAACGAGTGACGTGTTTTGTTTAAATCGAACTGCAGCTGTCCCTCGATTTGCGCGGTTTTTTTGCACGATTTTGTATTACACGGTTTTCAAAATAACGAATGAATGACGTGTTTTCTTTGTTTAAATCGAAGTGCAGCTGTCCCTCGATTTGCACGTTTTTTTTGCACGATTTTGTTTTACATGGATTTCAAAATAACGAATGACGTGTTTTGCGATTTTTGAGTTTTCTTAGTTTAAATCGAACTGCAGCTGTTCCTCGATTTGCACGTTTTTTTTGCACGATTTTGTTTTGCATGGATTTCAATATAACGAATGACGGGTTTTGCGTTTTTGAGTTTTCTTTGTTTAAATCGAATTGCACCTGTCCCTCGATTTGCGCGGTTTTTTTGCACGATTTTGCTTTTGCACGGTTTTCAATATAACGAATGATGTGTTTTGCGATTTTTAAATTTTTTTCGTTCAAATCAAATTGCGACTGTCCCTCGATTTGCGCGTTTTTTTGCACGATTTTGTTTGGCACGGTTTTCAAAATAACGAATGAAGTGTTTTGCTATTTTTGAGTTTTCTTTGTTTAAATCGAACTTTATGCAAATCACTTTTGTGCAACCTAAAATTTCTAGACCCTCATACCATCCAAAATTTCTAGACTGTATGCAATTCGTTTTAATGCAATCCAAAATTTCTAGACTTTATGCAATTCGTTTTAATGCAATCCAAAATTTCTAGACTGTATGCAATTCATTTTTATGCAAATTTTTGATTGGGTAAAAGTATAGAAATTTTTGATTGAGTAAAAGTATAGAAATTTTGGATTGCGTTAATATATAGAAATTTTGGATTGAGTAAAATTATAGAAATTTTGGATAGAGTAAAAGTATAGAAATTTTTAATTGAGTAAAAGTATAGAAAGTTTGGATTGCGTTAATATATAGAAATCTTTGATTGGGTAAAAGTATAGAAATTTTAAATTGAGTTTAAAAGCAGAGAAATTTTGGATAGAGTAAAAGTATAGAAAATTTTAATTGAGTAAAAGTATAGGAATTTTGGATTGAGTACAATTATATAAATTTTGGATAGAGTAAAAGTATAGAAAATTTTAATTGAGTAAGAATATAGAAATTTTTGATCGGGTAAAAGTATAGAAATTTTTGATTGAGTAAAAGTATAGAAATTTTGGATTGAGTAAAATTATAGAAATTTTGGATAGAGGAAAAGTATAGAAATTTTTAATTGAGTAAAAATATAGAAAGTTTGGATTGCGCTAATATATAGAAATCTTTGATTGGGTAAAAGTATAGAAATTTTTGATTGAGTAAAAGTATAGAAATTTTGGATTGCGTTAATATATAGAAATTTTGGATTGAGTAAAATTATAGAAATTTTGGATAGAGTAAAAGTATAGAAATTTTTAATTGAGTAAAAGTATAGAAAGTTTGGATTGCGTTAATGTATAGAAATCTTTGATTGGGTAAAAGTATAGAAATTTTTGATTGAGTAAAAGTTTAGGAATTTTGGATTGAGTAAAATTATATAAATTTTGGATAGAGTAAAAGTATAGAAAATTTTAATTGAGTAAAAGTATAGAAATTTTTGATTGAGTAAAAGTATAGAAATTTTGGATTGAGTAAAATTATAGAAATTTCGGATAGAGGAAAAGTATAGAAATTTTTAATTGAGTAAAAATATAGAAAGTTTGGATTGCGTTAATATATAGAAATCTTTGATTGGGTAAAAGTATAGAAATTTTTGATTGAGTAAAAGTTTAGGAATTTTGGATTGAGTAAAATTATATAAATTTTGGATTGCGTTAATATATAGAAATTTTGGATTTCGTTAATATATAGAAATTTTGAATTGAGTAAAAGTATAGAAATTTTGAATTGAGTAAAATTATAGAAATTTTGAATCGAGTAAAAGTACAGAAAGTCTGGATTGAGTAAAATTATAGAAATTTTGGATAGAGGAAAAGTATAGAAAATTTTAATTGAGTAAAAGTATAGAAAGTTTGGATTGCGTTAATATATAGAAATTTTGGATTTCGTTAATATATAGAAATTTTGAATTGAGTAAAAGTATTGAAATTTTGAATCGAGTAAAAGTACAGAAAGTTTGGATTGAGTAAAATTATAGAAATTTTGGATAGAGGAAAAGTATAGAAAATTTTAATTGAGTAAAAGTATAGAAAGTTTGGATTGCGTTAATATATAGAAATTTTTGATCGGGTAAAAGTATAGAAATTTTTGATTGAGTAAAAGTATAGAAATTTTGGATTGAGTAAAATTATAGAAATTTTGAATTGAGTAAAAGTACAGAAAGTTTGGATTGAGTAAAATTATAGAAATTTTGGATAGAGGAAAAGTATAGAAAATTTTAATTGAGTAAAAGTATAGAAAGTTTGGATTGCGTTAATATATAGAAATCTTTGATTGGGTAAAAGTATAGAAATTTTTGATTGAGTAAAAGTTTAGGAATTTTGGATTGAGTAAAATTATATAAATTTTGGATTGCGTTAATATATAGAAATTTTGGATTTCGTTAATGTATAGAAATTTTGAATTGAGTAAAAGTATAGAAATTTTGAATTGAGTAAAATTATAGAATTTTTGAATTGAGTAAAAGTACAGAAAGTTTGGATTGAGTAAAATTATAGAAATTTTGGATTGAGTAAAATTATAGAAATTTTGAATCGAGTAAAAGTACAGAAAGTTTGGATTGAGTAAAATTATAGAAATTTTGGATAGAGGAAAAGTATAGAAATTTTTGATTGAGTAAAAGTATAGAAATTTTGGATTGCGTTTATATAGGAATTTTGAATTGAGTCAAAGTATAGCAATTTTTGATTGAGTAAAAGTATAGAAATTTTGCATTGCGAGTATAAAAGAAAGAAAAACAACAACCCTTAGACCAATCTCATTTAATTTTCACGTTTCAGAATGGGACTGCGACCTCGGCCGCGCCTCAGAAGACCACCTCACCTCCTCCGTCAGCGCCCTCTCGCGCCGCCTAGAGGCCGAACTGCGAGCCGCGAAGCGAACCCACCTGTCCTGCGTCGAGGTCCTCCTCCCCTGCGGCCTCCTGCAGCGAATCTCCCAAGACATCGTCGCGATGGCAGAGTCAGAGCCATGCGGCCTGCGCGGCTGCACGCTGTACTTGAACTTCGAAAACGAAAACAACTGCAGGCGGCTGAGCGTCGTCAAGTACGACCCGACGACGGCGTCCACGTTCGAGCTGTATCTGACGCTGAAGCAGTCCTCCAGCGGCTGGAACTTCCTCCCCCAGTTTCTCAGGTAAGTCGCCACCTGGCGGCGATTTCAAACTCACTGCAAGCTTTCGTCTGTTCAGGAACTTCGCCAGAGGGGGCGGCACCGTCGTCGTCAGTCCCGCGTACACCCTGAGCAAGAACAAGCTGTATCGCTCCTTCATTAATTAATTTCAAGACTGAAACACGATCAAACGAGTAGTATTTTTTTATTAGGAGTAGGATGGAACTGATTTATTCGCCATGATGTCCGCGGTGTATTTTTTTACGGCGCTTTATGTGATGTATTTCCTTTGATTTCGCTCCAATTGTGGCTGTTAACAATCGAACAATCAAATTTCGTGGAAAAAATTTCGCTCGTTTTTCGGACTCGTGGAATTATTTTTTAGCGATATGTGTCCCAAACCGCGCGATTATCGACAGTCGCGATTCACTCAATGTATTACATATGTGAAAAATTGTGAATCGACCAACCAATCGATTATACCACTCGACTAACTGACTAATCGTCGCTCTGACTGGTATAATCTGACGAATACATTGAGTGGAATCGTGGTCATTAATAATCGCATGGGTTGATGCGCTCAAATTTCATCGAATTACACTCGTTTTTCGGACTCGTGAAATTAATTTTTTGGCGATATGTGTCCTTCTTCATGCGATTATTAACAGTCGCGATTCCACTCAATGTATTTCATATATGAAAAATTGTGAACCGACCAACCAATCGATTATACCACCCAAGCGCTGACTAATCGTCGCTCTGACTGGTGTAATCTGACGAATACATTGAGTGGAATCGTGGCTATTAACAATCGCATGGGTTCACGCACCCAAATTCTGTCGAATTTCGCTCGTTTTTCGGACTCGTGAAATGAATTTTTTGCGAAATTTGTTTCAAAACACGCGATTATTAACAGCCACGATTCCACTGAATATGTTATAGTATATGAGAACTTGTGGACCGACCAACCAATCGCCACAACGAATTTTTTCGCCTGTTTGTATAAAAGTGAAAGTGCTTAATTGATCTCCTTGTTGACACTGAAAAGTATACAGTATGTTTTTCCGCACTTGCGATGTGACTTGCGGTTAGGATTACTCACTTGTGGCCGAATTGAATTATTGAGGCAATTTGTTTACTTTTTTAATGTAGCTTTTATTTCTTCGCATGATTTTTCATTTTGCCTAACTACCTATTCGTCGGCGGCACTTTTGTGCACAGGTAGGTTCGGTTAGGTTAGGGTTAGGGTTTTCTATCGGAAAAGTGTGATAGTACAGACAATTGTACACTTATTAAGGATCTTTTGTAATTTAAATACTTGTAATGTACAATATAATTATACACAATATATTGAAATAAACGAAGCGTTTTGAGTTATTTCTTGACGACGAAATTCGAACTGAAAATTGACCAGTTTTTTTTATTTTGAAATTTTTCGTTTTTTAAACATTGAGCAAAAAAATGTGAAAAACAATTTTTTTTTAAATTTCTCAAAAAAATTTAAAAATTCCCTACTTGAAAAAAACAAAACCGGTTACAACCGGTTTCGCTATTACACAGATAGATTTCGGTTGTTTTTGAAATAATGAATGTTTAACATTCGACTTTGCGAGATTACATTATCATATACGTCAATGGTCGAAAATTAGCACATTTTATCAGGAATGAGCGAAGCTGAATATTATTTGCAAACATTCGGTTTGATGATAAAATCTGTTTTCGCTTCTGGTTGAAACGTGGGCTAAAAATAGCTAAAAATAGCTAATTTTCGCGACGGCGGAGAACTACAACACTTAGAAAAGTATAACAAGCGCTAAAGTGTAATTATCAGTTTTGTGATAATTGTCAGTGTGTAATCGTTGCTTAATCAGATACTGCAGATTTGTGTTTTACATGCGAACTTGTGAGTACATTGTACTTGGATGTAAACACTCGGTTGATATTTTCAACAAAACTTATCTTTTGTTTATGTTTTATATTCGATTAAACTAAGTTTTTTTTATGCGGTAGATAAGTACAACAGAAAATAGCATAAAACAAATTTGCATTAAAAAAAACGTTGGCAAAAATCGCGATAGGTTCAAGTCATTTATTATAGTATATATAAAGTATATAGCATATTATATAGTATATAGTATAGTATAATTATATAGTATAATATAGTATTATAAAGCGATTCATACAGTTTTGAGTTACCACGATTTTAGTACACTTATCCCCCGATTTACACGGTACTTCTTTTACACGGTTTCGCATTTACACGGTTTACAAAATAACAAATGACATGTTTTTTTAATTTTTCAAAATTTGTTATTAAGAAAAAATTACGTTAAATAAATGACTGAATTATGCACATTTTAAGTTGTTTTCGATTTACACGGTTTTGCCTATAATTTATCGTCAAAGTTCTAAAATAATTCAATCAGATTGTCAGAACTTTACAAACATTCCTCCGTTCGTCGAATTTGTCTTCAAATTGGAAATAAAAATGAAATTAAATGAGAACTTTTATTAGAATTGTTTGCTTCATCGGAAACAAAATTCTAATCGCCGAATTTGCGTTCAAAGTTTAAAAAGGAATTAAATTCGAAGGCCAACTGTGATTTAGAACTTATTCCTTCACCGAAATACAAATTTTGATCGCCGAATTTGTCTTCAAAGTTCTAAAATAATTAAATCAGATCGTCAGAACTTTAGAAACATTCTTCCGATCACCGAATTTGTCTTCAAATTGATGAAAAAATTAAAACAGTTATAAATTTTAATTAGAACTGTGTGGTTTATTGGAAAAAATTTCTAATCACCGAATTTGTTTTTAAAGATTACAAAAAAATTAAATTAAGTTGTCAAGTGTCATTAGAACTCATCACTTAATCGAAAAACAAATTTAGATCACCGAATTTGCCTTCAAATCGACGAAAAACTTAAAATACCTGTAAACTGCGCAAGAACTGTCAGTTCCAGAGAGTCGAGCTTTCGCACACATAAACTCCCCATAAATACCAACCTTCGTGCAAACTTTCAGTTCCTAAAATTAAAAAATGGCCGAATTGTGAATTTTTAAAAAAACGCCGAATTTTCCGGGTTTTCCGGCTTTTCTCCGGTTCTAATTATCCGATCGGCCCATCCGACCCCTCATTCTCTTCGCAATTCAATTCTCCACAATTCTTCTATTGGCGTCATTAAGATCGCAGCATTAGTTTCCATTCTACGAGCAAAAAACAAAAAAAAAAAAATTGTTGAAAATTGTACAATTTAGAAATTATGGTTCTGCAGTTGGAAATTGTGAAAATTCCGATCACACGCCCAAACTCAACTAGTTTTATCAAAACATATTTTGTTAGCAAATTTTATTTGTTATTTTAGCCACATTTTCACACAATTCTTTGTTCAATCAATGCTTCATTTATCTCTGCCTTAATAAGTCACAGGAACCATTTGTATTCAGTTCCGAAGGTTCGCCAAATCTGTTAAGGTAAACAGAGAACTGATTACAATAATCTCGCGATTAAAATTAATATTATTCTCAAGGATAACCGAGATATCTTAAGCGAATTGTAAAATTTAACCCTATTGGATTGGATTTGGAGAACCACACCAATAATAGAACAGTGAAGCAATAATAACAGGAAAAGCCCCAAAAAGTCGGTTCCGTTCAGTTCCAGCCACCGCTAAAACCTCCAAACAGTTTTCTCGGTCGATTTTCCAGTGCGGAAAGCATTTCCTGAAGACTCGTCGAGAAAAGAATTGTGTAAACAAAGAGTTTCTCGGAACGCAGCTACAAGCACCGTTGGAATAGGTTGGGGGGTGGCGGGGGCGGGGGATCGAATGAGAAACCAAGGGCAAGGTTGCGGCGACGGCGCAAGCTCGGCCCGGCTCAGCTGGCATTGATTTCCGGGTTGCGGGCGATTCTCATGTGGTTCCGCAGCGGCGTTCGTGAGGGAGGTAACGAGCTCGGTTTTCGCGCAGGAATCGTTTCGTGCGAACAGAACGCACTTGCGGTTCTTGTTTTTTGTTTTTGTTTGGCGGATTGAACGATCGGAGGCAGATTTGACCCAAGCGCCAGCGTCATATTTATAGGACGGAAGTAACTTTTTTTTTTAACTGAAGTTTGTTTAAATTTTACAGTCATTAAAATTTTTTTCCAATAAACCACGCAGTTTTGATGAAAGTTTGCAGCTAATTTGGTTTTTTGGTCGATTTGGAGACAAATTCGGTGATCGGAAGAATGTTTCTACAGTTCTGATAATCTGATTGAATTATTTTAGAGCTTTGAAGGTAAATTCGGAGATCTAAATTTGTTTTTCGATGAAGCGACAAGTTCTAATGACATTTGAGAATTTAATTTAATTTTTTGCAATCTTTAAAAACAAATTCGGCGATTAGGATTTTTTTCAAATAAACCTTACAGTTTTAATGAAAGTTTGCAGCTATTTTAATTTTTTCATCAATTTGAAGACAAATTCGGTGATCAGAAGAATGTTTCTAAAGTTCTGATAATCTGATTGAATTATTTTAGAACTTTGAAACAAATTCAATGATCTAAATTTGTTTTTCGATGAAGCGACATGTTCTAATGACACTTGACAATTTAATTTAATTTTTTGTAATCTTTGAAAACAAATTCGGCGATTAGAAATTTTTCCCAATAAACCACACAGTTCTAATGAAAGTTTACAGCTAATTTAATTTTTTCATCAATTTGAAGACAAATTCGGTGATCGGAAGAATGTTTCTAAAGTTCTGACGATCTGATTGAATTATTTTAGAACTTTGAAGATAAATTCGATTATCTAAATTTGTTTTTCGATGAAGCGACAAATTCTAATGACACTTGACAATTTAATTTAATTTTTTTGTTATCTTTAAAAACAAATTCGGTGATTAGAAATTTTTTCCAATAAACCACACAATTCTAATTAAAATTTATAACTGTTTTAATTTTTTCATCAATTTGAAGACAAATTCGGTGATCGGAAGAATGTTTCTAAAGTTCTGACGATCTGATTGAATTATTTTAGAACTTTGAAGACAAATTCGGCGATCAAAATTTGTATTTCGGTGAAGGAATAAGTTCTAAATCACAGTTGGCCTTCGAATTTAATTCTTTTTTAAACTTTGAACGCAAATTCGGTGATTAGAATTTTGTTTCCGATGAAGCAAACAATTCCAATAAAAGTTCACATTCAATTTAATTTTTATTTCCAATTTGAAGACAAATTCGACGAACAAAGAAATGATTGTAAAATTCTGCCAATCTGATTGAAGTATTTTAGAACTTTGAAGACAAATTCGATGATCTAAATTTGTTTTTCGATGAAGCGACATGTTCTAATGACACTTGACAATTTAATTTAATTTTTTTGTAATCTTTAAAAACAAATTCGGTGATTAGAAATTTTTTCCAATAAACCACACAATTCTAATTAAAATTTATAACTGTTTTAATTTTTTCATCAATTTGAAGACAAATTCGGTGATCGGAAGAATGTTTCTAAAGTTCTGACGATCTGATTGAATTATTTTAGAACTTTGAAGATAAATTCGGCGATCAAAATTTGTATTTCGGTGAAGGAATAAGTTCTAAATCACAGTTGGCCTTCGAATTTAATTCTTTTTTAAACTTTGAACGCAAATTCGGTGATTAGAATTTTGTTTCCGATGAAGCAAACAATTCCAATAAAAGTTCACATTTAATTTAATTTTTATTTCCGATTTGAAGACAAATTCGACGAACGGAGGAATATTTGTAAAGTTCTGAGAATCTGATTTAATTATTTTAGAACTTTGAAGATAAATTCGATTATCTAAATTTGTTTTTCGATGAAGCGACAAATTCTAATGACACTTGACAATTTAATTTAATTTTGTTGTAATCTTTGAACACAAATTCGGCGATTAGAAATTTGTTTTCAATAAACCACACAGTTTTAATGAAAGTTTGCAGCTAATTTAATTTTTTCATCAATTTGGAGACAAATTCGGTGATCAGAAAAATGTTTCTACAGTTCTGATAATCTGATTGAATTATTTTAGAACTTTGAAGACAAATTTGATGATCTAAATTTGTTTTTCGATGAAGCGACAAGTTCTAATGACACTTGACAATTCAATTTAATTTTTTTGTAATCTTTAAAAACAAATTCGGTGATTAGAAATTTTTTCCAATAAACCACACAGTTCTAATTAAAATTTATAACTGTTTTAATTTTTTCATCAATTTGAAGACAAATTCGGTGATCGGAAGAATATTTCTAAAGTTCTGACGATCTGATTGAATTATTTTAGGACTTTGAAACAAATTCAATGATCTAAATTTGTTTTTCGATGAAGCGACAAGTTCTAATGACACTTGACCCTCTAATTTATTTTTGTTGTAATCTTTGAACACAAATTCGGCGATTAGAAATGTTTTTCCAATAAACCACACAGTTCTAATGAAAATTTACCGCTAGTTTAATTTTTCCATCAATTTGGAGACAAATTCGGTGATCAGAAGAATGTTTCTAAAGTTCTGATAATCTGATTGAATTATTTGAGAACTTTGAAACAAATTCAATGATCTAAATTTGTTTTTCGATGAAGCGACAAGTTATAATGACATTTGAACATCTAATTTAATTGTTTTGTAATCTTTAAAAACAAATTCGATCATTAGAAATTTGTTTTCAATAAACCACACAGTTCTAATGAAAGTTTACTGCTAATTTAATTTTTTCATCAATTTGAAGACAAATTCGTTGATCAAAATTTGTATTTCGATGAAGGAATAAGTTCCAAATCACAGTTGGCCTTCGAATTTAATTCTTTTTTAATCTTTGAACGCAAATTCGGCGATTAGAATTTTGTTTCCGATGAAGCGAACAATTCCAATAAAAGTTTCATTTTTATTTCCAATTTGAAGACAAATTCGGCGATCAGCAGAACGTCTCTAATCAGATTGAATTGTTTTAGAACTGTCAAGACAAATTCAATGATCTAAATTTGTTTTTCGACGAAGCGACCAGTTCTAGCGACACTCGACAATTTAATGAAATTTTTCACAACTTAAAAAAAAAAATGGCCTTGACTTCTTAAACGCGAAAAAATCGCCGAGTAGCATTATCTAACTTCGGCAATCGATTGATTCGGGCGAATAAAAAAATTAGTTGTAGCCAAACAATGAAGAAACTGGCACTGTGAAACTGTAAACATGTTTACTACAGCGAGCGAACTGGGAGAAAGTGGATTCGCCAGCGGTTTGACCTCGCGAGGTGCGTTTGTTTCGATCTTAGCGCCGGTAATATGCTATCTAGTTTGATTATTTCGAGGCTGCACGTGGAGGAGGTTCGCTATCAACCTATCAACCCGGTTTTGAGCCTTTTATTGTCAGTACAAATCGATGAAATTATTGCCAAATATTGAACAAAACTTAATTTCAGAAATGGTGAGAAAAGAAAATGGCAAGAAAACTGATTTTTTTACTGTATGTTGGTAGTAATGGCATTTTACACATCTTTTTACATATCCGGGTCAGGGGAGAGTATCTGACCGGGTACCTTTTTTGTTTTTTTAGTAGTTTTAGTAGTTGTTATTTAATCTATGAAAAATTTAATAATTTACTTTCTATTTATCATTTCAAAGTAATAATCTTTCCATATATTATATATATTATCCAGTGCCTTTCGTGAAAGGGGCAAATGTTTTTATTTTGTAAAACATATAAATAATATATAAATTAAACATTACAAAATCGAAACAAATAAATCAGGCAAGAATAAATTCAAATTAGTTAAAAAATTAAAAAAATTAGACACTCAATTTTTGCTAATCAATTTTTTTAGGACGCCTATGACACAAAGCGAAAATCAATTGTTAAAAAAATCGGGCGCATTTCGGTGGCCGCAATTGTACCTACTTCGAGATGTTTGCATCTTTCTGTTATCGAATTAAGTTGACACAAAAGAACAGTTTCCATTATAAACCGGCCGAAATAATGATTCACTTTCATTAATGTTATTTAATTTATTTTAATAAGCACTAAAAACAAACACATAAAAACATGACAAATGATAACGGTTTATCTTTATTACATTGATAAAAACCGAAAATAAAACCATACTTTCGTTAAATATTTGAATAATTTTTTCTGCTGTGTTATCTCGCCGGCCTCGCAATCGCCGAGCGCTGCAAATGTTTATAAAATATTTAAAAATATTTTCGAATATTTTTGATGTTTTTAAAATCTTTTTAAAATTACTTAAAAAACGTTTATTATTGCATGTTTAAAAGTATTCGATTCACGTCGAGAAAAAAATATTTATTTTTCTGTATTAAAAAAATGTTGGATTTACGTAAAGAAAAAAAAATTTTTGTACATTCAGAAACATTAGATTTATGGCAAGAAAAAATATTTGTTTCTGTGTATTCATAAAATATTAGGTTTATCTACATTAAAAAAAATTCTTCAAGTTCAAATTGAACCAATTTTTTTTCTGAACTTGTTGAACCCATACTTTATGCCAGTTTTTAATTTCAAGTCAAAATCTCAAGCTGGGAATTGTTTATGAATTTTTTTCTGAAGTAACTTCACTAAAAGGGTTTTTTGGAAAGTAGTAACTTTGATATTCGATTTTTCAAATGTGAATGTTTAAAATTTAACCAATTTTTCTTCTGAACTTCTTGAACCTATAATTTATGTCAGTACTTAATTTCAAGTCAAAATCTCAAACTGTGAATTTGTTATGAATTATTTTCTGAAGTAAAGTCATTAAATTGGTTTTTTGGAAAGTGCTAAGTTTGATATTCGATTTTTTTTTCAAATTGAACCAAAATTTTTTCTGGACTTTCTGAAACTATAATTTATGTCAGTTTTTAATTTCAAGTCAAAATCCCAACCAGTTAATTTTTTATGATTGTTTTTCTGAAGTGAGATCATTAAATTGGTTTTTTCAAAAGTGATAACTTTGATATTCGATTTTTTAAATGTGTACATTGAAAATTGAACCAAAATTTTTTCTGGACTTTCTGAAACTATAGTTTATGTCAGTTTTTAATTTCAAGTCAAAATCCCAACCAGTTAATTTTTTATGATTGTTTTTCTGAAGTGAGATCATTAAATTGGTTTTTTCAAAAGTGGTAAATTTGATATTCGATTTTTTAAATGTGTACATTGAAAATTGAACCAAATTTTTTTCTGGACTTTCTGAAACTATAGTTTATGTCAGTTTTTAATTTCAAGTCAAAATCCCAACCAGTTAATTTTTTATGATTGTTTTTCTGAAGTGAGATCATTAAATTGGTTTTTTGGAAAGTGATAACTTTGATATTCGATTTTTTAAATGTGTGCATTGAAAATTGAACCAAAATTTTTTCTGGACTTTCTGAAACTATAGTTTATGTCAGTTTTTAATTTCAAGTCAAAATCCCAACCAGTTAATTTTTTATGATTGTTTTTCTGAAGTGAGATCATTAAATTGGTTTTTTCAAAAGTGGTAAATTTGATATTCGATTTTTTAAATGTGTGCATTGAAAATTGAACCAAATTTTTTTCTGGACTTTCTGAAACTATAGTTTATGTCAGTTTTTAATTTCAAGTCAAAATCCCAACCAGTTAATTTTTTATGATTGTTTTTCTGAAGTGAGATCATTAAATTGGTTTTTTGGAAAGTGATAACTTTGATATTCGATTTTTTAAATGTGTGCATTGAAAATTGAACCAAAATTTTTTCTGGACTTTCTGAAACTATAGTTTATGTCAGTTTTTAATTTCAAGTCAAAATCCCAACCAGTTAATTTTTTATGATTGTTTTTCTGAAGTGAGATCATTAAATTGGTTTTTTGGAAAGTGATAACTTTGATATTCGATTTTTTAAATGTGTGCATTGAAAATTGAACCAAATTTTTTTCTGCACTTTCTGAAACTATAGTTTATGTCAGTTTTTAATTTCAAGTCAAAATCCCAACCAGTTAATTTTTTATGATTGTTTTTCTGAAGTGAGATCATTAAATTGGTTTTTTGGAAAGTGATAACTTTGATATTCGATTTTTTAAATGTGTGCATTGAAAATTGAACCAAATTTTTTTCTGGACTTTCTGAAACTATAATTTATGTCAGTTTTTAATTTCAAGTCAAAATCCCAACCAGTTAATTTTTTATGATTGTTTTTCTGAAGTGAGATCATTAAATTGGTTTTTTGGAAAGTGATAACTTTGATATTCGATTTTTTAAATGTGTGCATTGAAAATTGAACCAAAATTTTTTCTGGACTTTCTGAAACTATAGTTTATGTCAGTTTTTAATTTCAAGTCAAAATCCCAACCAGTTAATTTTTTATGATTGTTTTTCTGAAGTGAGATCATTAAATTGGTTTTTTGGAAAGTGATAACTTTGATATTCGATTTTTTAAATGTGTGCATTGAAAATTGAACCAAAATTTTTTCTGCACTTTCTGAAACTATAATTTATGTCAGTTTTTAGTTTCAAGTCAAAATCTCAAACAGGAAATATTTTATGAATTCTTTTCTGAAGTAACTTCACTAAATGGGTTTTTCGGAAAGTAGCAACTTTGATATTCTATTTTTTAAATATGTACATTTCTAATTGAACCAAATTTTTTTCTGCACTTTCTGAAACTATAATTTATGTCAGTTTTTAGTTTCAAGTCAAAATCTCAGACAGGAAATATTTTATGAATTTTTTTCTAAGGTAACTTCACTAAAAGGGCTTTTTGGAAAGTAGTAACTTTGATATTCGATGTTTCAAATTTGTTTGTTTCAAATTGAACCAATTTTTGTTTTGAACTTATTGAATCTATACTTTATGCCAGTTTTTAATTTCAAGTCAAAATCTCAAACGTTAAATTTATTATGAATTCTTTTCTGAAGTAACTTCACTAAATGGGTTTTTTGGAAAGCAGTAACTTTGATATTCGATTTTTCAAATGTGTATGTTTCAAATTGAACCAATTTTTTTTCTGAATTTCTTGAACCTATACTTTATCATAGTTTTTGATTTCAAGTCAAAATCTCAAACAGTAATTTTTTTATGATTGTTTTTCTGAAGTAACTTCACTAAATGGGTTTTTTGGAAAGCAGTAACTTTGATATTCGATTTTTCAAATGTGTATGTTTCAAATTGAACCAATTTTTTTTCTGAATTTCTTGAACCTATACTTTATCATAGTTTTTGATTTCAAGTCAAAATCTCAAACAGTAATTTTTTTATGATTGTTTTTCTGAAGTAACTTCACTAAATGGGTTTTTTGGAAAAACAGTAACTTTGATATTCGATTTTTCAAATGTGTATGTTTCAAATTGAACCAATTTTTTTTCTGAACTTCTTGAACCTATACTTTATCATAGTTTTTGATTTCAAGTCAAAATCTCAAACAGTAATTTTTTTATGATTGTTTTTCTGAAGTGACTTCACTAAATGGGTTTTTTGGAAAGCAGTAACTTTGATATTCGATTTTTCAAATGTGTATGTTTCAAATTGAACCAATTTTTTTTCTGAATTTCTTGAACCTATACTTTATCATAGTTTTTGATTTCAAGTCAAAATCTCAAACAGTAATTTTTTTATGATTGTTTTTCTGAAGTAACTTCACTAAATGGGTTTTTTGGAAAAACAGTAACTTTGATATTCGATTTTTCAAATGTGTATGTTTCAAATTGAACCAATTTTTTTTCTGAACTTCTTGAACCTATACTTTATCATAGTTTTTGATTTCAAGTCAAAATCTCAAACAGTAATTTTTTTATGATTGTTTTTCTGAAGTGACTTCACTAAATGGGTTTTTTGGAAAGCAGTAACTTTGATATTCGATTTTTCAAATGTGTATGTTTCAAATTGAACCAATTTTTTTTCTGAACTTCTTGAACCTATACTTTATCATAGTTTTTGATTTCAAGTCAAAATCTCAAACAGTAATTTTTTTATGATTGTTTTTCTGAAGTGACTTCACTAAATGGGTTTTTTGGAAAGCAGTAACTTTGATATTCGATTTTTCAAATGTGTATGTTTCAAATTGAACCAATTTTTTTTCTGAACTTCTTGAACCTATACTTTATCATAGTTTTTGATTTCAAGTCAAAATCTCAAACAGTAATTTTTTTATGATTGTTTTTCTGAAGTGACTTCACTAAATGGGTTTTTTGGAAAGCAGTAACTTTGATATTCGATTTTTCAAATGTGTATGTTTCAAATTGAACCAATTTTTTTTCTGAACTTCTTGAACCTATACTTTATCATAGTTTTTGATTTCAAGTCAAAATCTCAAACAGTAATTTTTTTATGATTGTTTTTCTGAAGTGACTTCACTAAATGGGTTTTTTGGAAAGCAGTAACTTTGATATTCGATTTTTCAAATGTGTATGTTTCAAATTGAACCAATTTTTTTTCTGAACTTCTTGAACCTATACTTTATCATAGTTTTTGATTTCAAGTCAAAATCTCAAACAGTAATTTTTTTATGATTGTTTTTCTGAAGTGACTTCACTAAATGGGTTTTTTGGAAAGCAGTAACTTTGATATTCGATTTTTCAAATGTGTATGTTTCAAATTGAACCAATTTTTTTTCTGAACTTCTTGAACCTATACTTTATCATAGTTTTTGATTTCAAGTCAAAATCTCAAACAGTAATTTTTTTATGATTGTTTTTCTGAAGTAACTTCACTAAATGGGTTTTTTGGAAAGCAGTAACTTTGATATTCGATTTTTCAAATGTGTATGTTTCAAATTGAACCAATTTTTTTTCTGAATTTCTTGAACCTATACTTTATCATAGTTTTTGATTTCAAGTCAAAATCTCAAACAGTAATTTTTTTATGATTGTTTTTCTGAAGTAACTTCACTAAATGGGTTTTTTGGAAAGCAGTAACTTTGATATTCGATTTTTCAAATGTGTATGTTTCAAATTGAACCAATTTTTTTTCTGAATTTCTTGAACCTATACTTTATCATAGTTTTTGATTTCAAGTCAAAATCTCAAACAGTAATTTTTTTATGATTGTTTTTCTGAAGTAACTTCACTAAATGGGTTTTTTGGAAAAACAGTAACTTTGATATTCGATTTTTCAAATGTGTATGTTTCAAATTGAACCAATTTTTTTTCTGAACTTCTTGAACCTATACTTTATCATAGTTTTTGATTTCAAGTCAAAATCTCAAACAGTAATTTTTTTATGATTGTTTTTCTGAAGTGACTTCACTAAATGGGTTTTTTGGAAAGCAGTAACTTTGATATTCGATTTTTCAAATGTGTATGTTTCAAATTGAACCAATTTTTTTTCTGAACTTCTTGAACCTATACTTTATCATAGTTTTTGATTTCAAGTCAAAATCTCAAACAGTAATTTTTTTATGATTGTTTTTCTGAAGTGACTTCACTAAATGGGTTTTTTGGAAAGCAGTAACTTTGATATTCGATTTTTCAAATGTGTATGTTTCAAATTGAACCAATTTTTTTTCTGAACTTCTTGAACCTATACTTTATCATAGTTTTTGATTTCAAGTCAAAATCTCAAACAGTAATTTTTTTATGATTGTTTTTCTGAAGTGACTTCACTAAATGGGTTTTTTGGAAAGCAGTAACTTTGATATTCGATTTTTCAAATGTGTATGTTTCAAATTGAACCAATTTTTTTTCTGAACTTCTTGAACCTATACTTTATCATAGTTTTTGATTTCAAGTCAAAATCTCAAACAGTAATTTTTTTATGATTGTTTTTCTGAAGTGACTTCACTAAATGGGTTTTTTGGAAAGCAGTAACTTTGATATTCGATTTTTCAAATGTGTATGTTTCAAATTGAACCAATTTTTTTTCTGAACTTCTTGAACCTATACTTTATCATAGTTTTTGATTTCAAGTCAAAATCTCAAACAGTAATTTTTTTATGATTGTTTTTCTGAAGTGACTTCACTAAATGGGTTTTTTGGAAAGCAGTAACTTTGATATTCGATTTTTCAAATGTGTATGTTTCAAATTGAACCAATTTTTTTTCTGAACTTCTTGAACCTATACTTTATCATAGTTTTTGATTTCAAGTCAAAATCTCAAACAGTAATTTTTTTATGATTGTTTTTCTGAAGTGACTTCACTAAATGGGTTTTTTGGAAAGCAGTAACTTTGATATTCGATTTTTCAAATGTGTATGTTTCAAATTGAACCAATTTTTTTTCTGAACTTCTTGAACCTATACTTTATCATAGTTTTTGATTTCAAGTCAAAATCTCAAACAGTAATTTTTTTATGATTGTTTTTCTGAAGTGACTTCACTAAATGGGTTTTTTGGAAAGCAGTAACTTTGATATTCGATTTTTCAAATGTGTATGTTTCAAATTGAACCAATTTTTTTTCTGAATTTCTTGAACCTATACTTTATCATAGTTTTTGATTTCAAGTCAAAATCTCAAACAGTAATTTTTTTATGATTGTTTTTCTGAAGTAACTTCACTAAATGGGTTTTTTGGAAAAACAGTAACTTTGATATTCGATTTTTCAAATGTGTATGTTTCAAATTGAACCAATTTTTTTTCTGAACTTCTTGAACCTATACTTTATCATAGTTTTTGATTTCAAGTCAAAATCTCAAACAGTAATTTTTTTATGATTGTTTTTCTGAAGTGACTTCACTAAATGGGTTTTTTGGAAAGCAGTAACTTTGATATTCGATTTTTCAAATGTGTATGTTTCAAATTGAACCAATTTTTTTTCTGAACTTGTTGAACCTATACTTTATGATAGTTTTTGATTTCAAGTCAAAATCTCAAACAGTAATTTTTTTATGATTGTTTTTCTGAAGTGACTTCACTAAATGGGTTTTTTGGAAAGCAGTAACTATGATATTCGATTTTTCAAATGTGTATATTTCAAATTGAACCAATTTTTTTTCTGAACTTCTTGAACCTATACTTTATGATAGTTTTTGATTTCAAGTCAAAATCTCAAACAGTAAATGTTTTATGATTGTTTTTCTGAAGTAACTTCACTAAAAGGGTTATTTTGGAAGGTAGTAAATTTGATAGTCGATTTTTCAAATTCGTATGTTTCAAATTTATATTTGCGCATTTAAAAAATATCAGATTTACCTAAATAAAAAAATATTAGGTTCACATAAAAAGATCTGCAATAATATTTATATAATAATAAGCAGCTCAACGGAGATTTCCACAGCCTATCGCACCAAACCGCAGTTTTCATTGAAGTATCAAATTTATCATCATATTTAACGCAATCGACTGAATTAATTTCTTTCCGCCGGCGAATCGCACTTGAAGACTATCTGCGGTTTCGACATCCGCCAGATTAAAAAAATATCGCGAAATAAAAACACGTTTGAAGCGATGACTCACTCACCTGAGCGAGAACCGTTGCGAGCGAGACAGGAAACGTTGTGTGTCGTTTCAGTTTTCTATTTTAGAGCAGTTAGCAACCGTGTACTCCAATCAGATTTTCTCGTCGCCGGCTTTTGCTCTCTTCGCTTGGCTCTTGGCTCTTGGCTCTTTGGCGTTTGCAAGTTTGTTCGCACTTTTTCTTTTCTGAGCACTGAAAAAAATAATTGCGAAATTTAACCCCCTCCGCACCTTTAGCGCCTTTGCCGGAGGAGAGGTCAAAAAACCGCAAGTGGGTCAGGATCAGCGTTGCCCGTTTGAGAGTGGCTCGAGAGTTGCAGCACAGCCGAGGAAAACGCGAATAGAGCTGAAGGAAAAGACAAAATGTTTTTAACCCGTTAAGGCCCAATTTTATTTTTTTTAATTTTGAAAATTTTCCATAAATTTGTTTTAAACTTAGTTGCGCCTAAAAATGTCAAAAACGAATAAAAAAATGTCTTCTTCAATAATTAGATCGATTTTAACAGTTTTAACCCGTTAAGGCCCAAATTATTATTTTTTTAATATTTTTGAAAATTTTCCATAAATTTGTTTTAAACTTAGTTGCGCCTAAAAATGTCAAAAACGAATAAAAAAACTGTCTTCTCAAATAATTAGATCGATTTTAACAGTTTTAACCCGTTAAGGCCCAAATTATTATTTTTTTAATATTTTTGAAAATTTTCCATAAATTTGTTTTAAACTTAGTTGCGCCTAAAAATGTCAAAAACGAATAAAAAAACTGTCTTCTCCAATAATTAGATCGATTTTAACAGTTTTAACCCGTTAAGGCCCAAATTATTATTTTTTTAATATTTTTGAAAATTTTCCATAAATTTGTTTTAAACTTAGTTGCGCCTAAAAATGTCAAAAACGAATAAAAAAACTGTCTTCTTCAATAATTAGATCGATTTTAACAGTTTTAACCCGTTAAGGCCCAAATTATTATTTTTTTAATATTTTTGAAAATTTTCCATAAATTTGTTTTAAACTTAGTTGAGCCTAAAAATGTCAAAAACGAATAAAAAAACTGTCTTCTTCAATAATTAGATCGATTTTAACAGTTTTAACCCGTTAAGGCCCAAATTATTATTTTTTTAATATTTTTGAAAATTTTCCATAAATTTGTTTTAAACTTAGTTGAGCCTAAAAATGTCAAAAACGAATAAAAAAACTGTCTTCTCCAATAATTAGATCGATTTTAACAGTTTTAACCCGTTAAGGCCCAAATTATTATTTTTTTAATATTTTTGAAAATTTTCCATAAATTTGTTTTAAACTTAGTTGCGCCTAAAAATGTCAAAAACGAATAAAAAAACTGTCTTCTCCAATAATTAGATCGATTTTAACAGTTTTAACCCGTTAAGGCCCAAATTATTATTTTTTTAATATTTTTGAAAATTTTCCATAAATTTGTTTTAAACTTAGTTGCGCCTAAAAATGTCAAAAACGAATAAAAAAACTGTCTTCTTCAATAATTAGATCGATTTTAACAGTTTTAACCCGTTAAGGCCCAAATTATTATTTTTTTAATATTTTTGAAAATTTTCCATAAATTTGTTTTAAACTTAGTTGAGCCTAAAAATGTCAAAAACGAATAAAAAAACTGTCTTCTTCAATAATTAGATCGATTTTAACAGTTTTAACCCGTTAAGGCCCAAATTATTATTTTTTTAATATTTTTGAAAATTTTCCATAAATTTGTTTTAAACTTAGTTGAGCCTAAAAATGTCAAAAACGAATAAAAAAACTGTCTTCTCCAATAATTAGATCGATTTTAACAGTTTTAACCCGTTAAGGCCCAAATTATTATTTTTTTAATATTTTTGAAAATTTTCCATAAATTTGTTTTAAACTTAGTTGCGCCTAAAAATGTCAAAAACGAATAAAAAAACTGTCTTCTTCAATAATTAGATCGATTTTAACAGTTTTAACCCGTTAAGGCCCAAATTATTATTTTTTTAATATTTTTGAAAATTTTCCATAAATTTGTTTTAAACTTAGTTGAGCCTAAAAATGTCAAAAACGAATAAAAAAACTGTCTTCTCCAATAATTAGATCGATTTTAACAGTTTTAACCCGTTAAGGCCCAAATTATTATTTTTTTAATATTTTTGAAAATTTTCCATAAATTTGTTTTAAACTTAGTTGAGCCTAAAAATGTCAAAAACGAATAAAAAAACTGTCTTCTTCAATAATTAGATCGATTTTAACAGTTTTAACCCGTTAAGGCCCAAATTATTATTTTTTCAATATTTTTGAAAATTTTCCATAAATTTGTTTTAAACTTAGTTGAGCCTAAAAATGTCAAAAACGAATAAAAAAACTGTCTTCTCCAATAATTAGATCGATTTTAACAGTTTTAACCCGTTAAGGCCCAAATTATTATTTTTTTAATATTTTTGAAAATTTTCCATAAATTTGTTTTAAACTTAGTTGAGCCTAAAAATGTCAAAAACGAATAAAAAAACTGTCTTCTCCAATAATTAGATCGATTTTAACAGTTTTAACCCGTTAAGGCCCAAATTATTATTTTTTTAATATTTTTGAAAATTTTCCATAAATTTGTTTTAAACTTAGTTGCGCCTAAAAATGTCAAAAACGAATAAAAAAACTGTCTTCTCCAATAATTAGATCGATTTTAACAGTTTTAACCCGTTAAGGCCCAAATTATTATTTTTTTAATATTTTTGAAAATTTTCCATAAATTTGTTTTAAACTTAGTTGAGCCTAAAAATGTCAAAAACGAATAAAAAAACTGTCTTCTCCAATAATTAGATCGATTTTAACAGTTTTAACCCGTTAAGGCCCAAATTATTATTTTTTTAATATTTTTGAAAATTTTCCATAAATTTGTTTTAAACTTAGTTGCGCCTAAAAATGTCAAAAACGAATAAAAAAACTGTCTTCTCCAATAATTAGATCGATTTTAACAGTTTTAACCCGTTAAGGCCCAAATTATTATTTTTTTAATATTTTTGAAAATTTTCCATAAATTTGTTTTAAACTTAGTTGCGCCTAAAAATGTCAAAAACGAATAAAAAAACTGTCTTCTCCAATAATTAGATCGATTTTAACAGTTTTAACCCGTTAAGGCCCAAATTATTATTTTTTTAATATTTTTGAAAATTTTCCATAAATTTGTTTTAAACTTAGTTGCGCCTAAAAATGTCAAAAACGAATAAAAAAACTGTCTTCTCCAATAATTAGATCGATTTTAACAGTTTTAACCCGTTAAGGCCCAAATTATTATTTTTTTAATATTTTTGAAAATTTTCCATAAATTTGTTTTAAACTTAGTTGCGCCTAAAAATGTCAAAAAC
The DNA here is from genome assembly GCA_949768715.1 of Dascillus cervinus. NCBI lineage: Eukaryota > Metazoa > Arthropoda > Insecta > Coleoptera > Dascillidae > Dascillus > Dascillus cervinus. The sequence continues at coordinate 42,187,933 of OX458323.1, read as the reverse complement.
GAATAAAAAAACTGTCTTCTCCAATAATTAGATCGATTTTAACAGTTTTAACCCGTTAAGGCCCAAATTATTATTTTTTTAATATTTTTGAAAATTTTCCATAAATTTGTTTTAAACTTAGTTGCGCCTAAAAATGTCAAAAACGAATAAAAAAACTGTCTTCTCCAATAATTAGATCGATTTTAACAGTTTTAACCCGTTAAGGCCCAAATTATTATTTTTTTAATATTTTTGAAAATTTTCCATAAATTTGTTTTAAACTTAGTTGCGCCTAAAAATGTCAAAAACGAATAAAAAAACTGTCTTCTCCAATAATTAGATCGATTTTAACAGTTTTAACCCGTTAAGGCCCAAATTATTATTTTTTTAATATTTTTGAAAATTTTCCATAAATTTGTTTTAAACTTAGTTGCGCCTAAAAATGTCAAAAACGAATAAAAAAACTGTCTTCTCCAATAATTAGATCGATTTTAACAGTTTTAACCCGTTAAGGCCCAAATTATTATTTTTTTAATATTTTTGAAAATTTTCCATAAATTTGTTTTAAACTTAGTTGCGCCTAAAAATGTCAAAAACGAATAAAAAAACTGTCTTCTCCAATAATTAGATCGATTTTAACAGTTTTAACCCGTTAAGGCCCAAATTATTATTTTTTTAATATTTTTGAAAATTTTCCATAAATTTGTTTTAAACTTAGTTGCGCCTAAAAATGTCAAAAACGAATAAAAAAACTGTCTTCTCCAATAATTAGATCGATTTTAACAGTTTTAACCCGTTAAGGCCCAAATTATTATTTTTTTAATATTTTTGAAAATTTTCCATAAATTTGTTTTAAACTTAGTTGCGCCTAAAAATGTCAAAAACGAATAAAAAAACTGTCTTCTCCAATAATTAGATCGATTTTAACAGTTTTAACCCGTTAAGGCCCAAATTATTATTTTTTTAATATTTTTGAAAATTTTCCATAAATTTGTTTTAAACTTAGTTGAGCCTAAAAATGTCAAAAACGAATAAAAAAACTGTCTTCTCCAATAATTAGATCGATTTTAACAGTTTTAACCCGTTAAGGCCCAAATTATTATTTTTTTAATATTTTTGAAAATTTTCCATAAATTTGTTTTAAACTTAGTTGCGCCTAAAAATGTCAAAAACGAATAAAAAAACTGTCTTCTCCAATAATTAGATCGATTTTAACAGTTTTAACCCGTTAAGGCCCAAATTATTATTTTTTTAATATTTTTGAAAATTTTCCATAAATTTGTTTTAAACTTAGTTGAGCCTAAAAATGTCAAAAACGAATAAAAAAACTGTCTTCTCCAATAATTAGATCGATTTTAACAGTTTTAACCCGTTAAGGCCCAAATTATTATTTATTTAATATTTTTGAAAATTTTCCATAAATTTGTTTTAAACTTAGTTGCGCCTAAAAATGTCAAAAACGAATAAAAAAACTGTCTTCTTCAATAATTAGATCGATTTTAACAGTTTTAACCCGTTAAGGCCCAAATTATTATTTTTTTAATATTTTTGAAAATTTTCCATAAATTTGTTTTAAACTTAGTTGCGCCTAAAAATGTCAAAAACGAATAAAAAAACTGTCTTCTCCAATAATTAGATCGATTTTAACAGTTTTAACCCGTTAAGGCCCAAATTATTATTTTTTTAATATTTTTGAAAATTTTCCATAAATTTGTTTTAAACTTAGTTGAGCCTAAAAATGTCAAAAACGAATAAAAAAGTGTCTTCTTCAATAATTAGATCGATTTTAACAGTTTTAACCCGTTAAGGCCCAAATTATTATTTTTTTAAAGTTCTGATTTTTTTTCATAAATTTGTTTTAAACTTAGTTGAGCCAAAAAATGTCAAAAACGAATAAAAAAGTAAGCGTCTTCTTGAACAATTGATTCATTTTAACAGTTTTCACCGAATTTAACAGTTTTAACCTGTTAAGTCCCAAATTATTATTTTTCTTAATTTTGAAATTTTTCATAAATTTGTTTTAAACTTAGTTGAGCCTAAAAATGTCAAAAACGAATAAAAAAAGTGTCTTCTTCAATAATTAGATCGATTTTAAGATTACAAAAAATTAAATTAAATAGTCAAATGTCATTAGAACTTGTCGCTTCATCGAAAAACAAATTTTGATCGCCGAATTTGTCTTCAAAGTTCTAAAATAATTCAATCAGATTGTCAGAACTTTACAAACATTCCTCCGTTCGCCGAATTTGTCTTCAAATTGAAAATAAAAATTAAATGAAATGTGAACTTTGATTAGAATTGTTTGCTCCGTCGGAAACAAAATTCTAATCACGGAATTTGCGTTCAAAGTGATTCAACTGTGATTTAGAACTTGTTCCTTCATCGAAAAACAAATTTTGATCGCCGAATTTGTCTCCAAATTAATACAAAAATTAAATTAGCTTTAAAATTTCATCAAAACTGTGTGTTTCATTGGGAAAAATTTCTAATTACCGAATTTGTTTTTAAACATTACAAAAAATTCAATTAATTTGTAAAGTGTCATTAGAACTTGTCGCTTCATCGAAAAACAAATTTAGATCGAATTTGTCTTCAAATTGGAAATAAAATGTAACTTTGGCCCACTTTTGTTATGAATTTTTTTTTCAAAAAGAGTCAGGTTTTCGATATGCAGCCAACTTATTTCACCAGGCGTTCAGTGTCTTTCAAACGAGACGAATTTTATCGAAATCGGTTAAGTATTGCCTAATTTGTTCGGCTTAATTGAGGAGGAGGAGGAGAAAAAAGTTTGGAACAAAAATGGTGGAGAATTTTTCGTAGATAACGAAAATGTTTTTGAACCAGAAATTTCATTTGCATTTTAAGTTAAAATTCGCAATTAATTATATCCTTTTCTTGTATTATTAAGTTGTCCTGTAGTAATTGTCTCATATCTCGAAAAGTATTCGTCCCACGTAAATTTTGCACACCACCTTTTTTGTGCAGATTTTCCCAGCGGACAAATTTTATAACACCCAAAAGTCAATAAAACCAATACTTCACGAGATATCTGAAGGAAACCTTCGTGAGACAAAATACCGCGCGCCTACTGAAGGGTTATTCTTTGTTTGTTTTCCTGATGGAGCAAACTTTTCGTCGTTTTTTACTCGACTAACGATGCGCTGGTTACAATCACAAAACTGCCTCTCCCCTTCTGTACAAAAGCTGACCTAGCAACAGCGTCGTGAAGTACAGCAGTCGTCGGTTGGTCGACGCAACCCCATTGCACAGCGGGTTCCGTTTCTACGGTTTTACCCTCATCGCGGTGGCTGAATTTATTTGTTTCAAAAAAATTTTTTTTTCGCGCAGGGCCGGATTTTTGATAGGGCCCCAAGCTATTTGCGACGTGGGGCCCCTTTTAAGTCCAGATATTGTTGTCAGTGACAAATATGGCAATTGCTCGGTCGGACTTTTTTTTGGGCCCCCGAGAAAGGGGGGCCCCCAAAAAGCAATTTTTCCGCGCAGGGCCGGATTTTTGATAAGGCCTTAAGTTATTTAAGATGTGGGGCCCAGATGTTGCATGCCACTGACAAATATGACGATTGCTCAGTGGGACCATTTTTTTTGGGCCCCGAAAAAGTGGGCCCCCAAAAAGTTGTGTGTAGCTTATACACGTAATCCTGCACTGTTTCCACGTGTTGCAGTCACATCAGACGATTCGTCGTCACTTGGTTGTGTCACCGATAACTTATCTGATTGTTAATAATCGGTTTGCCTATAATTACTGGCACTTGTAGTCATTTTCCACAATGTTACTGTTACTTACAATTTATAGAATTTTTTGTTTGAATGTTTTGCAGCCAACATACTCTGCAAGTGCAATAGCTTGACGTTAAAACAGCAAAACGATTTATTTAAAATACAAAAATGGCAAGAAAACTGATTTTTTTTACTGTATGTTGGTAGTAATGGCATTTTACACATCTTTTTACATATCCGGGTCAGGGGAGAGTATCTGACCGGGTACCTTTTTTGTTTTTTTAGTAGTTTTAGTAGTTGTTAGTTAATCTATGAAAAATTTAATAATTTTTCATTTCGACACTCATATTTATGATATATAGTTCCAAAAGCAACTGATTTACAATTTGTAAAAACGGTTGATCTTTATTGTAATGAGCCATATGTATTTATAGAAAAATGTGAAAAAATCCATTTCGTTTTCATTGTCAATTTGTCATTTCACAGTAATAATCTCTCCATATATTACATATATTATCCAGCTAAATTAGTGAAAGGGCGCAAATGATTTTATTTTGTAAAACATATATAATATACAAATTAAACATTACAAAATCGAAACAAGAATAAATTCAAATTAGTTAAAAAATTTAAAAAACTAGAAATTCAACATTTTTGCTAATCAATTTTTTACGAGGTTCGCTATCAACCTATCAACCCGGTTTTGAACCTTTTATTGTCAGTACAAATGGATGAAATTATTGCCAAATATTGAACAAAACTTAATTTCAGAAATGGTGAGAAAAGAAAATGGCAAGAAAACCGATTTTTTTACTGTATGTTGGTAGTAATGGCATTTTACACATCTTTTTACATATCCGGGTCAGGGGAGAGTATCTGACCGGGTACCTTTTTTGTTTTTTTAGTAGTTTTAGTAGTTGTTATTTAATCTATGAAAAATTTAATAATTTTTCATTTCGACACTCATATTTATGATATATAGTTCCAAAAGCAACTGATTTACAATTTTTAAAAACGGTTGATTTTTATTGTAATGAGCCATATGTATTTATAGAAAAATGTGAAAAAATCCATTTCGTTTTCATTGTCAATTTGTCATTTCACAGTAATAATCTCTCCATATATTACATATATTATCCAGCTAAATTAGTGAAAGGGCGCAAATGATTTTATTTTGTAAAACATATATAATATACAAATTAAACATTACAAAATCGAAACAAGAATAAATTCAAATTAGTTAAAAAATTTAAAAAACTAGAAATTCAACATTTTTGCTAATCAATTTTTTACGAGGTTCGCTATCAACCTATCAACCCGGTTTTGAACCTTTTATTGTCAGTACAAATGGATGAAATTATTGCCAAATATTGAACAAAACTTAATTTCAGAAATGGTGAGAAAAGAAAATGGCAAGAAAACCGATTTTTTTACTGTATGTTGGTAGTAATGGCATTTTACACATCTTTTTACATATCCGGGTCAGGGGAGAGTATCTGACCGGGTACCTTTTTTGTTTTTTTAGTAGTTTTAGTAGTTGTTATTTAATCTATGAAAAATTTAATAATTTTTCATTTCGACACTCATATTTATGATATATAGTTCCAAAAGCAACTGATTTACAATTTGTAAAAACGGTTGATCTTTATTGTAATGAGCCATATGTATTTATAGAAAAATGTGAAAAAATCCATTTCGTTTTCATTGTCAATTTGTCATTTCACAGTAATAATCTCTCCATATATTACATATATTATCCAGCTAAATTAGTGAAAGGGCGCAAATGATTTTATTTTGTAAAACATATATAATATACAAATTAAACATTACAAAATCGAAACAAGAATAAATTCAAATTAGTTAAAAAATTTAAAAAACTAGAAATTCAACATTTTTGCTAATCAATTTTTTAAGAGGTTCGCTATCAACCTATCAACCCGGTTTTGAACCTTTTATTGTCAGTACAAATGGATGAAATTATTGCCAAATATTGAACAAACCTTAATTTCAGAAATGGTGAGAAAAGAAAATGGCAAGAAAACCGATTTTTTTACTGTATGTTGGTAGTAATGGCATTTTACACATCTTTTTACATATCCGGGTCAGGGGAGAGTATCTGACCGGGTACCTTTTTTGTTTTTTTAGTAGTTTTAGTAGTTGTTATTTAATCTATGAAAAATTTAATAATTTTTCATTTCGACACTCATATTTATGATATATAGTTCCAAAAGCAACTGATTTACAATTTGTAAAAACGGTTGATCTTTATTGTAATGAGCCATATGTATTTATAGAAAAATGTGAAAAAATCCATTTCGTTTTCATTGTCAATTTGTCATTTCACAGTAATAATCTCTCCATATATTACATATATTATCCAGCTAAATTAGTGAAAGGGCGCAAATGATTTTATTTTGTAAAACATATATAATATACAAATTAAACATTACAAAATCGAAACAAGAATAAATTCAAATTAGTTAAAAAATTTAAAAAACTAGAAATTCAACATTTTTGCTAATCAATTTTTTAAGAGGTTCGCTATCAACCTATCAACCCGGTTTTGAACCTTTTATTGTCAGTACAAATGGATGAAATTATTGCCAAATATTGAACAAACCTTAATTTCAGAAATGGTGAGAAAAGAAAATGGCAAGAAAACCGATTTTTTTACTGTATGTTGGTAGTAATGGCATTTTACACATCTTTTTACATATCCGGGTCAGGGGAGAGTATCTGACCGGGTACCTTTTTTGTTTTTTTAGTAGTTTTAGTAGTTGTTATTTAATCTATGAAAAATTTAATAATTTTTCATTTCGACACTCATATTTATGATATATAGTTCCAAAAGCAACTGATTTACAATTTTTAAAAACGGTTGATCTTTATTGTAATGAGCCATATGTATTTATAGAAAAATGTGAAAAAATCCATTTCGTTTTCATTGTCAATTTGTCATTTCACAGTAATAATCTCTCCATATATTACATATATTATCCAGCTAAATTAGTGAAAGGGCGCAAATGATTTTATTTTGTAAAACATATATAATATACAAATTAAACATTACAAAATCGAAACAAGAATAAATTCAAATTAGTTAAAAAATTTAAAAAACTAGAAATTCAACATTTTTGCTAATCAATTTTTTACGAGGTTCGCTATCAACCTATCAACCCGGTTTTGAACCTTTTATTGTCAGTACAAATGGATGAAATTATTGCCAAATATTGAACAAAACTTAATTTCAGAAATGGTGAGAAAAGAAAATGGCAAGAAAACCGATTTTTTTACTGTATGTTGGTAGTAATGGCATTTTACACATCTTTTTACATATCCGGGTCAGGGGAGAGTATCTGACCGGGTACCTTTTTTGTTTTTTTAGTAGTTTTAGTAGTTGTTATTTAATCTATGAAAAATTTAATAATTTTTCATTTCGACACTCATATTTATGATATATAGTTCCAAAAGCAACTGATTTACAATTTGTAAAAACGGTTGATCTTTATTGTAATGAGCCATATGTATTTATAGAAAAATGTGAAAAAATCCATTTCGTTTTCATTGTCAATTTGTCATTTCACAGTAATAATCTCTCCATATATTACATATATTATCCAGCTAAATTAGTGAAAGGGCGCAAATGATTTTATTTTGTAAAACATATATAATATACAAATTAAACATTACAAAATCGAAACAAGAATAAATTCAAATTAGTTAAAAAATTTAAAAAACTAGAAATTCAACATTTTTGCTAATCAATTTTTTACGAGGTTCGCTATCAACCTATCAACCCGGTTTTGAACCTTTTATTGTCAGTACAAATGGATGAAATTATTGCCAAATATTGAACAAACCTTAATTTCAGAAATGGTGAGAAAAGAAAATGGCAAGAAAACCGATTTTTTTACTGTATGTTGGTAGTAATGGCATTTTACACATCTTTTTACATATCCGGGTCAGGGGAGAGTATCTGACCGGGTACCTTTTTTGTTTTTTTAGTAGTTTTAGTAGTTGTTATTTAATCTATGAAAAATTTAATAATTTTTCATTTCGACACTCATATTTATGATATATAGTTCCAAAAGCAACTGATTTACAATTTGTAAAAACGGTTGATCTTTATTGTAATGAGCCATATGTATTTATAGAAAAATGTGAAAAAATCCATTTCGTTTTCATTGTCAATTTGTCATTTCACAGTAATAATCTCTCCATATATTACATATATTATCCAGCTAAATTAGTGAAAGGGCGCAAATGATTTTATTTTGTAAAACATATATAATATACAAATTAAACATTACAAAATCGAAACAAGAATAAATTCAAATTAGTTAAAAAATTTAAAAAACTAGAAATTCAACATTTTTGCTAATCAATTTTTTACGAGGTTCGCTATCAACCTATCAACCCGGTTTTGAACCTTTTATTGTCAGTACAAATGGATGAAATTATTGCCAAATATTGAACAAACCTTAATTTCAGAAATGGTGAGAAAAGAAAATGGCAAGAAAACCGATTTTTTTACTGTATGTTGGTAGTAATGGCATTTTACACATCTTTTTACATATCCGGGTCAGGGGAGAGTATCTGACCGGGTACCTTTTTTGTTTTTTTAGTAGTTTTAGTAGTTGTTATTTAATCTATGAAAAATTTAATAATTTTTCATTTCGACACTCATATTTATGATATATAGTTCCAAAAGCAACTGATTTACAATTTTTAAAAACGGTTGATCTTTATTGTAATGAGCCATATGTATTTATAGAAAAATGTGAAAAAATCCATTTCGTTTTCATTGTCAATTTGTCATTTCACAGTAATAATCTCTCCATATATTACATATATTATCCAGCTAAATTAGTGAAAGGGCGCAAATGATTTTATTTTGTAAAACATATATAATATACAAATTAAACATTACAAAATCGAAACAAGAATAAATTCAAATTAGTTAAAAAATTTAAAAAACTAGAAATTCAACATTTTTGCTAATCAATTTTTTACGAGGTTCGCTATCAACCTATCAACCCGGTTTTGAACCTTTTATTGTCAGTACAAATGGATGAAATTATTGCCAAATATTGAACAAACCTTAATTTCAGAAATGGTGAGAAAAGAAAATGGCAAGAAAACCGATTTTTTTACTGTATGTTGGTAGTAATGGCATTTTACACATCTTTTTACATATCCGGGTCAGGGGAGAGTATCTGACCGGGTACCTTTTTTGTTTTTTTAGTAGTTTTAGTAGTTGTTATTTAATCTATGAAAAATTTAATAATTTTTCATTTCGACACTCATATTTATGATATATAGTTCCAAAAGCAACTGATTTACAATTTGTAAAAACGGTTGATCTTTATTGTAATGAGCCATATGTATTTATAGAAAAATGTGAAAAAATCCATTTCGTTTTCATTGTCAATTTGTCATTTCACAGTAATAATCTCTCCATATATTACATATATTATCCAGCTAAATTAGTGAAAGGGCGCAAATGATTTTATTTTGTAAAACATATATAATATACAAATTAAACATTACAAAATCGAAACAAGAATAAATTCAAATTAGTTAAAAAATTTAAAAAACTAGAAATTCAACATTTTTGCTAATCAATTTTTTAAGAGGTTCGCTATCAACCTATCAACCCGGTTTTGAACCTTTTATTGTCAGTACAAATGGATGAAATTATTGCCAAATATTGAACAAACCTTAATTTCAGAAATGGTGAGAAAAGAAAATGGCAAGAAAACCGATTTTTTTACTGTATGTTGGTAGTAATGGCATTTTACACATCTTTTTACATATCCGGGTCAGGGGAGAGTATCTGACCGGGTACCTTTTTTGTTTTTTTAGTAGTTTTAGTAGTTGTTATTTAATCTATGAAAAATTTAATAATTTTTCATTTCGACACTCATATTTATGATATATAGTTCCAAAAGCAACTGATTTACAATTTGTAAAAACGGTTGATCTTTATTGTAATGAGCCATATGTATTTATAGAAAAATGTGAAAAAATCCATTTCGTTTTCATTGTCAATTTGTCATTTCACAGTAATAATCTCTCCATATATTACATATATTATCCAGCTAAATTAGTGAAAGGGCGCAAATGATTTTATTTTGTAAAACATATATAATATACAAATTAAACATTACAAAATCGAAACAAGAATAAATTCAAATTAGTTAAAAAATTTAAAAAACTAGAAATTCAACATTTTTGCTAATCAATTTTTTAAGAGGTTCGCTATCAACCTATCAACCCGGTTTTGAACCTTTTATTGTCAGTACAAATGGATGAAATTATTGCCAAATATTGAACAAACCTTAATTTCAGAAATGGTGAGAAAAGAAAATGGCAAGAAAACCGATTTTTTTACTGTATGTTGGTAGTAATGGCATTTTACACATCTTTTTACATATCCGGGTCAGGGGAGAGTATCTGACCGGGTACCTTTTTTGTTTTTTTAGTAGTTTTAGTAGTTGTTAGTTAATCTATGAAAAATTTAATAATTTTTCATTTCGACACTCATATTTATGATATATAGTTCCAAAAGCAACTGATTTACAATTTGTAAAAACGGTTGATCTTTATTGTAATGAGCCATATGTATTTATAGAAAAATGTGAAAAAATCCATTTCGTTTTCATTGTCAATTTGTCATTTCACAGTAATAATCTCTCCATATATTACATATATTATCCAGCTAAATTAGTGAAAGGGCGCAAATGATTTTATTTTGTAAAACATATATAATATACAAATTAAACATTACAAAATCGAAACAAGAATAAATTCAAATTAGTTAAAAAATTTAAAAAACTAGAAATTCAACATTTTTGCTAATCAATTTTTTACGAGGTTCGCTATCAACCTATCAACCCGGTTTTGAACCTTTTATTGTCAGTACAAATGGATGAAATTATTGCCAAATATTGAACAAAACTTAATTTCAGAAATGGTGAGAAAAGAAAATGGCAAGAAAACCGATTTTTTTACTGTATGTTGGTAGTAATGGCATTTTACACATCTTTTTACATATCCGGGTCAGGGGAGAGTATCTGACCGGGTACCTTTTTTGTTTTTTTAGTAGTTTTAGTAGTTGTTATTTAATCTATGAAAAATTTAATAATTTTTCATTTCGACACTCATATTTATGATATATAGTTCCAAAAGCAACTGATTTACAATTTTTAAAAACGGTTGATCTTTATTGTAATGAGCCATATGTATTTATAGAAAAATGTGAAAAAATCCATTTCGTTTTCATTGTCAATTTGTCATTTCACAGTAATAATCCTTCCATATATTACATATATTATCCAGCTAAATTAGTGAAAGGGCGCAAATGATTTTATTTTGTAAAACATATATAATATACAAATTAAACATTACAAAATCGAAACAAGAATAAATTCAAATTAGTTAAAAAATTTAAAAAACTTGAAATTCAACATTTTTGCTAATCAATTTTTTAAGAGGTTCGCTATCAACCTATCCACCCGGTTTTGAGCCTTTTATTGTCAGTACAAATGGATGAAATTATTGCCAAATATTGAACAAAACTTAATTTCAGAAATGGTGAGAAAAGAAAATGGCAAGAAAACCGATTTTTTTACTGTATGTTGGTAGTAATGGCATTTTACACATCTTTTTACATATCCGGGTCAGGGGAGAGTATCTGACCGGGTACCTTTTTTGTTTTTTTAGTAGTTTTAGTAGTTGTTATTTAATCTATGAAAAGTTGAATCATTTACATTCTATTTATCATTTCAAAGTAACAATCTTTATGATTTTATTTTGTAAAACATATATAATATATAAATTAAACATTACAAAATCGACACAAAGAAACCAGGCAATAATAAATTCAAATTTTCCATTTCCATTTTCCATTTTTAATTTTTCATTATCCCTTTTCCATGCTTATAAATAATAAAATCACCAGCGACAGTTTTCTAAAATAATAACAAAATAACGCAGCAGAAAGCTCTTCGCGTCGAAAATCAAGTTGAAAATCTTCTAGTGAATAAAACAGGTTCTGAAACTGGTCCACGATGAACGATGGTACTTTGTATAACTTGTTTTTGTTGTATCAGGCTGGAATCGTGATGAAAATAATCATTGGGTTAATTTTGGTGAAATTGATAGTCCCTTACATCGAAAAGACCAAATAACCTTCCAGCAACCAAACAGGAGCGGTTGGTTATTGCCTAAATTGCGTTTCACTCTAATTAACAGGCTAATTACTGCAGTGCGCTTAACTCTGTTTAACTAGAACGACTTAATTCAGATCATTCGTTAATAAATTATTACTATTGTCAAACATTTTAATAAAGTGTTAATTAGATACATAATTGCACTTTGATGAGGAGAGTTTAACCCAAGTACCAGCGTCCTATTTATGGGACATTTTTCTGAATCATTAAGATTTGTTCAAATTTTAAATTTGTTTTTCGATGAAGCGACAAGTTCTAATGAAAGTTACGAGAGAAGCTATTTATTATTAATTTTATAATTTTTATTATTGTTTAATATTAGTTCGACTTATTTCGTATTATTTATAAACAATTATTTATATTTGATATGTCGATATAAGTATCCCAGTTTACTAAGTTATCCCCCAATTAAATCCGGAAAGATGCCAGTGTCCTATTTATAGGACTCATAAATTATAAAAAAACAAAAATTTGTTTTTGACGTTTTTAGGCTCAATGTTCAAAGCAAAATGAAAAAATTGAAAATTGTCAAAAAATTTGAAAAATTCCGAAATTTAAAAAAACAACAATTTGCGACTTGAGTTAAGAACATTGCGGCTGTTCCTTCAACTCAATTTGCGGTTCTTCAGCTGTGCGCACCGCAACCACTCTCGAACAAGTAAAATTTTAAAATTTAATTTGGGGCTCAACGGGTTAAAACTGTTAAAATCGATCTAATTGTTCAGGAAGACACTTACTTGTTTTATTCGTTTTTGGCATTTTTGAATTAATTAAAATTAAAAAATTTCAAAAATTTCAAAAAATTATAATTTGGGCCTTTACGGGTTGAAACTGTTAAAATCGATCTAATTATTGAAGAAGACACTTTTTTATTCGTTTTTGACATTTTTTGGCTCAACTAAGTTTAAAACAAATTTATGAAAAAATTTAAAAAATTTAAAAAAAAATTAATTTGGGACTCGACGGGTTAAAACTGTTAAAATCGATCAAATTGTTCAAGAAGACACTTACTTACTTTTTTTATTCGTTTTTGACGTTTTTAGGCTCAACTAAGTTTAAAACAAATTTATGAAAAAATTTCAAAAATTTCAAAAAATAATAATTTGGGCCTTAACGGGGTAAAACTGTTAAAATTGATCTAATTGCTCAAGAGGATACTTTTTTTATTCGTTTTTGACATTTTTAGGTTCAACAAAGTTTAAAACAAATTTATGAGAAAATATCAAAATTTAAAATAAAAATAATTTGGGCCTTAACAGGTTAAAACTGTTAAAATCGGCGAAAATTGCTAAAATGGATCACTTGTTCAAGAAGACACTTTTTTATTCGTTTTTGACATTTTTAGGCTCAACTAAGTTTAAAACAAATTTATGAAAAAAAATCAAAATTAAAAAAAAAAAAAATTTGGGTCATAACCGGTTAAAACTGTTAAAATCGATCTAATTATTCAAAAAGGCACTTTTTTATTCGTTTTTGGCATTTTTAAATTTAAAAACAAAATTAATTAAAATTAAAAAATTTAAAAAATTTTAAAAAATAATAATTTGGGTCTTAACCGGTTAAAACTGTTAAAATCGGTGAAAATTGTTAAAATGGATCAATTGCTCAAGAAGACACTTTTTTATTCGTTTTTGACATTTTTAGGTTCAACAAAGTTTAAAACAAATTTATGAGAAAATATCAAAATTTAAAATAAAAATAATTTGGGCCTTAACAGGTTAAAACTGTTAAAATCGGCGAAAATTGCTAAAATGGATCACTTGTTCAAGAAGACACTTTTTTATTCGTTTTTGACATTTTTAGGCTCACCTAAGTTTAAAACAAATTTATGAAAAAAAATCAAAATTAAAAAAAAAAAAAAATTTGGGTCATAACCGGTTAAAACTGTTAAAATCGATCTAATTATTCAAAAAGGCACTTTTTTATTCGTTTTTGGCATTTTTAAATTTAAAAACAAAATTAATTAAAATTAAAAAATTTCAAAAATTTCAAAAAATAATAATTTGGGTCTTAACCGGTTAAAACTGTTAAAATCGATCTAATTATTCAAAAAGGCACTTTTTTATTCGTTTTTGGCATTTTTAAATTTAAAAACAAAATTAATTAAAATTAAAAAATTTAAAAAATTTAAAAAAATAATAATTTGGGTCTTAACCGGTTAAAACTGTTAAAATCGGTGAAAATTGTTAAAATGGATCAATTGCTCAAGAAGACACTTTTTTATTCGTTTTTGACATTTTTAGGTTCAACAAAGTTTAAAACAAATTTATGAGAAAATATCAAAATTTAAAATAAAAATAATTTGGGCCTTAACAGGTTAAAACTGTTAAAATCGGCGAAAATTGCTAAAATGGATCCCTTGTTCAAGAAGACACTTTTTTATTCGTTTTTGACATTTTTAGGCTCACCTAAGTTTAAAACAAATTTATGAAAAAAAATCAAAATTAAAAAAAAAAAAAAATTTGGGTCATAACCGGTTAAAACTGTTAAAATCGATCTAATTATTCAAAAAGGCACTTTTTTATTCGTTTTTGGCATTTTTAAATTTAAAAACAAAATTAATTAAAATTAAAAAATTTCAAAAATTTCAAAAAATAATAATTTGGGTCTTAACCGGTTAAAACTGTTAAAATCGATCTAATTATTCAAAAAGGCACTTTTTTATTCGTTTTTGGCATTTTTAAATTTAAAAACAAAATTAATTAAAATTAAAAAATTTAAAAAATTTTAAAAAATAATAATTTGGGTCTTAACCGGTTAAAACTGTTAAAATCGGTGAAAATTGTTAAAATGGATCAATTGCTCAAGAAGACACTTTTTTATTCGTTTTTGACATTTTTAGGTTCAACAAAGTTTAAAACAAATTTATGAGAAAATATCAAAATTTAAAATAAAAATAATTTGGGCCTTAACAGGTTAAAACTGTTAAAATCGGCGAAAATTGCTAAAATGGATCCCTTGTTCAAGAAGACACTTTTTTATTCGTTTTTGACATTTTTAGGCTCACCTAAGTTTAAAACAAATTTATGAAAAAAAATCAAAATTAAAAAAAAAAAAAAATTTGGGTCATAACCGGTTAAAACTGTTAAAATCGATCTAATTATTCAAAAAGGCACTTTTTTATTCGTTTTTGGCATTTTTAAATTTAAAAACAAAATTAATTAAAATTAAAAAATTTCAAAAATTTCAAAAAATAATAATTTGGGTCTTAACCGGTTAAAACTGTTAAAATCGATCTAATTATTCAAAAAGGCACTTTTTTATTCGTTTTTGGCATTTTTAAATTTAAAAACAAAATTAATTAAAATTAAAAAATTTAAAAAATTTCAAAAAATAATAATTTGGGTCTTAACCGGTTAAAACTGTTAAAATCGATCTAATTATTCAAAAAGGCACTTTTTTATTCGTTTTTGGCATTTTTAAATTTAAAAACAAAATTAATTAAAATTAAAAAATTTAAAAAATTTCAAAAAATAATAATTTGGGTCTTAACCGGTTAAAACTGTTAAAATCGATCTAATTATTCAAAAAGGCACTTTTTTATTCGTTTTTGGCATTTTTAAATTTAAAAACAAAATTAATTAAAATTAAAAAATTTTAAAAATTTCAAAAAATAATAATTTGGGTCTTAACCGGTTAAAACTGTTAAAATCGATCTAATTATTCAAAAAGGCACTTTTTTATTCGTTTTTGGCATTTTTAAATTTAAAAACAAAATTAATTAAAATTAAAAAATTTCAAAAATTTCAAAAAATAATAATTTGGGTCTTAACCGGTTAAAACTGTTAAAATCGATCTAATTATTCAAAAAGGCACTTTTTTATTCGTTTTTGGCATTTTTAAATTTAAAAACAAAATTAATTAAAATTAAAAAATTTAAAAAATTTCAAAAAATAATAATTTGGGTCTTAACCGGTTAAAACTGTTAAAATCGATCTAATTATTCAAAAAGGCACTTTTTTATTCGTTTTTGGCATTTTTAAATTTAAAAACAAAATTAATTAAAATTAAAAAATTTAAAAAATTTCAAAAAATAATAATTTGGGTCTTAACCGGTTAAAACTGTTAAAATCGATCTAATTATTCAAAAAGGCACTTTTTTATTCGTTTTTGGCATTTTTAAATTTAAAAACAAAATTAATTAAAATTAAAAAATTTCAAAAATTTCAAAAAATAATAATTTGGGTCTTAACCGGTTAAAACTGTTAAAATCGATCTAATTATTCAAAAAGGCACTTTTTTATTCGTTTTTGGCATTTTTAAATTTAAAAACAAAATTAATTAAAATTAAAAAATTTAAAAAATTTAAAAAAATAATAATTTGGGTCTTAACCGGTTAAAACTGTTAAATTCGGTGAAAACTGTTAAAATGAATCAATTGTTCAAGAAGACGCTTACTTTTTTATTCGTTTTTGACATTTTTAGGCTCAACTAAGTTTAAAACAAATTTATGAAAAATTTCAAAATTAAAAAAAATAATAATTTGGGTCTTAACCGGTTAAAACTGTTAAAATCGATCTAATTATTCAAAAAGGCACTTTTTTATTCGTTTTTGGCATTTTTTTAAATTTAAAAACAAAATTAATTAAAATTAAAAAATTTCAAAAATTTAAAAAAATAATAATTTGGGCCTTAACGGGGTAAAACTGTTAAAATTGATCTAATTACTATTGTCAAACATTTTAATAAAGTTTTAATTAGATACATAATTGCACTTTGATGAGGAGAGTTTAACCCAAGTACCAGCGTCCTATTTATGGGACATTCTTCTGAATCGTTAAGATTTGTTCAAATTTTAAATTTGTTTTTCGATGAAGCGACAAGTTCCAACGACACCTGACAATTTAATTGAATTTTTTGCGATCTTTAAAAACAAATTCGGTGATTAGAAATGTTTTTCCAATGAACCACACAGTTTAGAATTTAAGAAAAAAAACCTTTACAACAAAAGTGGACCAAAATTATAGTTGCTCTCAAATGACTGCATGCACTCGCCTGAGGCTCGTGCAGTATACTTCATTTTCACGGATAAAAACAGTTTTTACTTGCTTGATGTAATAATCCTGTAGAATTGTATTTTTCAGGAAGGTACTTAAAAAATTGTTGATGTGTCAAAAAGCAAGAACATAAATGGCGTTGAAAATAAAAACCTTGGATTACGTGTGTAATCCACGCGTCCAAATTAACGAATAAGCGCACACTGTTGTTTTCTTTTTCAAAAACTGATGCAACATCTTTTTGTTTCCTTTTACAAAACCTCATGTAATATCTTCTTGTTTTCTTTTTCAAAAACTGTGTCTGATCCTTGTTTTCTTTTTCAAAAACTAATGCAATATCTTTTTGTTTTCTTTATCAAAAACTGATGCAATAGCTTTTTGTTTTCTTTTTCAAAAACTGTGTCTGATCCTTGTTTTCTTTTTCAAAAACTAATGCAATATCTTTTTGTTTTCTTTTTCAAAAACTGTGTGTGATGCAATACCTTTTTGTTTCCCTTTTTAAAAACTGATGCAACATCTTTTTGTTTTCTTTTTCAAAAACCGATGCAACATCGTTTTGTTTTCTTTTTAAAAAACTGTGTCTGATGCAATTTCTCCAATTCCATATTTTTGTTTTCTTTTTCAAAAACTGTGTCTGATGCAATATCTCCAATTGTATATTTTTGTTTTCTTCTTCAAAAATCGATGCAATATCTTTTTGTTTTCTTTATCAAAAACTGATGCAATAGCTTTTTGTTTTCTTTTTCAAAAACTGTGTCTGATCCTTGTTTTCTTTTTCAAAAACTAATGCAATATCTTTTTGTTTTCTTTATCAAAAACTGATGCAATAGCTTTTTGTTTTCTTTTTCAAAAACTGTGTCTGATCCTTGTTTTTATTTTCAAAGACTGATGCAGTATCTTGTTGTTTTCTTCTTCAAAAACCGATGCAATATTGTTTTGTTTTCTTTTTCAAAAACTGAAGCAGTATCTTTTTGTTTCTCTTTCAAAAACCGATGCAACATCTTTTCGTTTCTTTTTCCAAAAACCGATGAACATCTTTTTATTTCCTTTTTGAAAAACCGATGCAACATCTTTTTCTTTTCTTTTTCAAAAACCTTGTATGATGCAATATCTCTAATTGTATCTTTTTGTTTTCTTTTTCAAAAACTGTGTCTGATGCAATATCTCCAATTGTATATTTTTGTTTTCTTCTTCAAAAATCGATGCAATATCTTTTTGTTTTCTTTTTCAAAAACTGCGTCTGATCCTTGTTTTCTTTTTCCAAGAACTGTGTCTGATGCAATATCTCCAATTGTACATTTTTAATTTTCTTTTTCAAAAACTGTGTCTAATCCTTGTTTTCTTTTTCAAAAACTGTGTTTGATGTAATATCTTTTTGTTTCCTTTTTCAAAAACCGATGCAACATCTTTTGGTTTTCTTTTTCAAAAACCGATACAGTATCTTTTTGTTTTCTTTTTCAAAAACTGTGTCTGATGCAATATCTCCAATTGTATATTTTTGGTTTCTTCTTCAAAACTCGATGCAATATCTTTTTGTTTTCTTTTTCAAAAACCGATGCAACATCGTTTTGTTTTCTTTTTAAAAAACTCTGTCTGATGCAATATCTCCAATTGTAAATTTTCTTTTCTTTTTTAAAAACTGTGTTTGATGCATTTTCTCCAATTATACATTTTTGTTTTCTTTTTCAAAAACTGCGTTTGATGTAATATCTCCAATTGTACATTTTCCTTTCTTTTTCAGAAACCGTGTTTGATGCAATATCTCCAATTGTACATTTTTAATTTTCTTCTTCAAAAACTGTGTCTGATCCTTGTTTTCTTTTTCAAAAACTGTTTCTGATGCAATATCTCCAATTGTACATTTTCCTTTCTTTTTTAAAAACTGTGTTTGATGCAATTCCTTCAAATGTACATTTTTGTTTTCTTTTTCAAAAACTGTGTCTAATCCTTGTTTTCTTTTTAAAAAACTGTGTCTGATGCAATTTCTCCAATTCCATATTTTTGTTTTCTTTTTCAAAAACTGTGTCTGATGCAATATCTCCAATTGTATATTTTTGTTTTCTTCTTCAAAAATCGATGCAATATCTTTTTGTTTTCTTTATCAAAAACTGATGCAATAGCTTTTTGTTTTCTTTTTCAAAAACTGTGTCTGATCCTTGTTTTCTTTTTCAAAAACTAATGCAATATCTTTTTGTTTTCTTTATCAAAAACTGATGCAATAGCTTTTTGTTTTCTTTTTCAAAAACTGTGTCTGATCCTTGTTTTTATTTTCAAAGACTGATGCAGTATCTTGTTGTTTTCTTCTTCAAAAACCGATGCAATATTGTTTTGTTTTCTTTTTCAAAAACTGAAGCAGTATCTTTTTGTTTCTCTTTCAAAAACCGATGCAACATCTTTTCGTTTCTTTTTCCAAAAACCGATGAACATCTTTTTATTTCCTTTTTGAAAAACCGATGCAACATCTTTTTCTTTTCTTTTTCAAAAACCTTGTCTGATGCAATATCTCTAATTGTATCTTTTTGTTTTCTTTTTCAAAAACTGTGTCTGATGCAATATCTCCAATTGTATATTTTTGTTTTCTTCTTCAAAAATCGATGCAATATCTTTTTGTTTTCTTTTTCAAAAACTGCGTCTGATCCTTGTTTTCTTTTTCCAAGAACTGTGTCTGATGCAATATCTCCAATTGTACATTTTTAATTTTCTTTTTCAAAAACTGTGTCTAATCCTTGTTTTCTTTTTCAAAAACTGTGTTTGATGTAATATCTTTTTGTTTCCTTTTTCAAAAACCGATGCAACATCTTTTGGTTTTCTTTTTCAAAAACCGATACAGTATCTTTTTGTTTTCTTTTTCAAAAACTGTGTCTGATGCAATTTCTCCAATTGTACATTTTTGTTTTCTTTTTCAAAAACTGTGTTTGATGTAATATCTCCAATTGTACATTTTCCTTTCTTTTTCAAAAACCGTGTTTGATGCAATATCTCCAATTGTACATTTTTAATTTTCTTCGTCAAAAACTGTGTCTGATCCTTGTTTTCTTTTTCTAAAACTGTGTCTGATGCAATATCTCCAATTATACATTTTTGTTTTCTTTTTCAAAAACCGTGTTTGATGCAATATCTCCAATTGTACATTTTTAATTTTCTTCTTCAAAAACTGTGTCTAATCCTTGTTTTCTTTTTCAAAAACTGTGTTTGATGCAATATCTTTTTGTTTCCTTTTTCAAAAACCGATGCAACATCTTTTTGTTTTCTTTTTCAAAAACCGATGCAACATCGTTTTGTTTTCTTTTTAAAAAACTCTGTCTGATGCAATATCTCCAATTGTAAATTTTCTTTTCTTTTTTAAAAACTGTGTTTGATGCATTTTCTCCAATTATACATTTTTGTTTTCTTTTTCAAAAACTGCGTTTGATGTAATATCTCCAATTGTACATTTTCCTTTCTTTTTCAGAAACCGTGTTTGATGCAATATCTCCAATTGTACATTTTTAATTTTCTTCTTCAAAAACTGTGTCTGATCCTTGTTTTCTTTTTCAAAAACTGTTTCTGATGCAATATCTCCAATTGTACATTTTCCTTTCTTTTTTAAAAACTGTGTTTGATGCAATTCCTTCAAATGTACATTTTTGTTTTCTTTTTCAAAAACTGTGTCTAATCCTTGTTTTCTTTTTCAAAAACTGTGTCTGATGCAATTTCTCCAATTGTACATTTTTGTTTTCTTTTTCAAAAACTGTGTTTGATGTAATATCTCCAATTGTACATTTTCCTTTCTTTTTCAAAAACCGTGTTTGATGCAATATCTCCAATTGTACATTTTTAATTTTCTTCGTCAAAAACTGTGTCTGATCCTTGTTTTCTTTTTCTAAAACTGTGTCTGATGCAATATCTCCAATTATACATTTTTGTTTTCTTTTTCAAAAACCGTGTTTGATGCAATATCTCCAATTGTACATTTTTAATTTTCTTCGTCAAAAACTGTGTCTGATCCTTGTTTTCTTTTTCTAAAACTGTGTCTGATGCAATATCTCCAATTATACATTTTTGTTTTCTTTTTCAAAAACCGTGTTTGATGCAATATCTCCAATTGTACATTTTTAATTTTCTTCTTCAAAAACTGTGTCTGATCCTTGTTTTCCTTTTCTAAAACTGTGTCTGATGCAATATCTCCAATTGTACATTTTCCTTTCTTTTTTAAAAACTGTGTTTGATGCAATTCCTTCAATTGTACATTATTGTTTTCGTTTTCAAAAACTGTGTTTGATGCAATTTCTCCAATTGTACAGTTTTCATTTTTTTAAAAAACCGTGTCTGATGCAACATCTCCAATTCTACATTTTCAATCTCTCCCCGAACAAAGAAATCGTGCGTACGTGCGAGATTTCATATCCTTCCTCGCCCGAACCTCTCCCGAACCGCCCCGAACCCGCCCGAACCGTCCCGCGAGAGCAACTTTGCGTAGTGGGATCGAAGTGATATAAGCCCCAACCCAGCTGATCCCTTGTAGTCCAAACCCGCAGTTCAGTTCGGTTGTTGCCGCACACGAGCTTTCTCCAGAAAGGCGCACCGGCATTCTTAATTCGTGATACAAGTTTTATTTTATACTTTTACAAGTAAATTTTGAGTGTGTTGATATTACGGTACGATTTTTAAAATGGAAGTCCTGTCCAATTTGGAGTACAAAGGAGGTAAGAACCGAAAACGGGAGGTAAAAAAATAGTAGTAGTAGTGAGAGCTTTGTTCGCAGCTTTAATTTACGACTCGTATCCCACTTTTGAGGAGGACGAGGTTGAGGCCGCCGTCGGAGCGCTGTCGCAGAGGTTGGAAAGCGAGCTACGCGCGGCGAAGAGGACGCACCTCTCCTGCGGGGAGGTCCTGCTGCCCTGCGGGCTCCTGCAGAGGGTCGCCCGGGACGTGCTGGCGATGGCCGACTCGGAGCCCTGCGGGCTGAGGGGCTGCACGCTGTACCTCAATTTTGAGGGCGAGGAGGACTGCAGGAGGCTGAGCACGGTGAAGTGCGACCCGGCGACGGCGGCCACGTTCGAGCTGTTTCTGACGCTGAAGCAGACGTCGGCCGGGTGGAACTCGTTCCTGCCGCAGTTTTTGAAGTGAGTTTTTAGTTTCGAGGCGAAATCTCAAGTTTCTGTGGTTTTTTTTCGGCAAAGGGTTTTTTTTTTGGGAAGTGACTTTGAGGTTCGATTTTTCTAATGGGGGTTTCAAATTGGAACGATTTTTTTTTTTTAAGTTGTTGAAGCTATAGGTTATGACGGTTTTTAATTTCAAGTCAAAATCTCGAACGGGGAATTTTTTATGATTATTTTTCGCTGAAGGGTTTTTTTTGGAGAGTGGCGATTTTGATTTTGGATTTTTCAAATGTATGTATTTCAAATTGAACCAATTGTTTTTTTTAAGTTGTTGAAGCTATAGTTTATGCCGGTTTTTAATTTCAAGTCAAAATCTCAAACTGGGAATTTTTTATGATTTTTTTTCGCTGAAAGAATTGTTTTTTTGGAAAGTGACTTTGATGTTCGATTTTTCAAATGTGCCGGTTTCAAATTGGACCAATTGTTTTTTTTTAAGTTGCTGAATCTATAGTTTATGACGGTTTTTAATTTCAAGTCAAAATCTCAAACTGGGAATTTGTTATGAATGTTTTTCAGAAGTAACTTCACTAAAAGGTTTTTTTTGGAAAGTAGTAACTTTGATAGGCGATTTTTCAAATGTGTGTGTTTCAAATTGGAGCAATTTTTGTTTTTTAAGTTTTTGAAGGTAAAGTTTGTGCCGGTTTTTAATTTCAAGTCAAAATCTCAAACGGTAAATTTGTTACGAATTTTTTTCTGAAGTAACTTCACTAAAACGGTTTTTTGGAAAGTGGTAACTTTGATATTCGATTTTTCAAATGTGTACATTGCAAATTGAACCAACTTTTGTTTTAAGTTGTTAAAGCTAAAATTTATGCAAGTTTTTAATTTCAAGTCAAAATCTCAAACTGGGAATTTTTTATGAATTTTTTTCGCTAAAAGGGTTTTTTTTTGAAAAGTAGTAACTTTGATATTCGATTTTTCAAATGTGCGTCTTTCAAATTGGACCAATTGTTTTTTTTTTAAGTTGCTGAATCTATAGTTTATGACAATTTTTAATTTCAAGTCAAAATCTCAAACTGGGAATTTTTTATGAATGTTTTTCAGAAGTAACTTCACTAAAAGGTTTTTTTTGGAAAGTAGTAACTTTGATAGGCGATTTTTCAAATGTGTGTGTTTCAAATTGGAGCAATTTTTGTTTTTTAAGTTTTTGAAGGTAAAGTTTGTGCCGGTTTTTAATTTCAAGTCAAAATCTCAAACTGGGAATTTTTTATGAATGTTTTTCAGAAGTAACTTCACTAAAAGGTTTTTTTTGGAAAGTAGTAATTTTGATAGGCGATTTTTCAAATGTGTGTGTTTCAAATTGGAGCAATTTTTGTTTTTTAAGTTTTTGAAGGTAAAGTTTATGCCGGCTTTTAATTTCAAGTCAAAATCTCAAACGGTGAATTTTTTATGAGTTTTTTTCTGAAGTAATTTCACTAAATGGGTTTTTTGGAAAGTGGTAACTTTAATGTTCGATTTTTCAAATGTGCGTGTTTCAAATTTGACCAATTTTTTTTTTTAAGTGGTTGAAGCTAAAATTTATGACAGTTTTTAATTTCAAGTCAAAATCTCAAACTGGGAATTTTTTATGAATTTTTTTCACGAAAAGAGTTTTTTTTTGGAAAGTGACTTTGATGTTCGATTTTTCAAATGTGTCTGTTTCAAAATGGGCCAATTTGTTTTTTTAAGTTGTTGAAGCTAAAATTTATGACGGTTTTTAATTTCAAGTCAAAATCTCAAATTTTTATGAAGTTTTTTCGCTAAAGGGTTTTTTTTTTGGAAAGAGACTTTGATGTTCGATTTTTTAAATGGGGGGGGGTCAAATTGAGCCAATTGTGTTTTTTTTCAGTTGGTGAATCTGTAGTTTATGACAGTTTTTAATTTCAAGTCAAAATCTCAAACTGGGAATTTTTTATCAATTGTTTTCACTGAAAGGGTTTTTTTTGGGAAGTGGCGACTTTGATTTTGGGTTTTTCAAATGTGTCGGTTTCAAATTGGACCAATTGTTTTTTTTTAAGTTGCTGAATCTGTAGTTTATGACAGTTTTTAATTTCAAGTCAAAATCTCAAACTGGGAATTTTTTATGAATTTTTTTCTGAAACGGTTTTTTGGCCATAAAAATATTTTTTAAATATCAAACAAAAACATTTAAAACATATTTCTTTGCCACTTTATTTTTGTTTTTTTTCGAGGCTAATTTTTGATTTTTTCCAGGAAAATGACGCGCGGCGGCACCGTGATGATAAACCCCGACTACGAATTGACCAAAAAGAAGCTCTACCGCTCCTATTTTGAGTAAATTCCCTCGGCTCTCAGGCGGAAAGACTGACGAAAATTCAAAACTACAAAAAAAAATTATAAATATATAAACTTAGTATAGTTGTACTCATAGTTTTATATTTTTTATAACTGGAAAAATGTAATAAGCAAAGCGTGATCGTAGTGTAGAGTAGAGATTAACAGTATTCGAAATATGATATGGGGAAATCTTCGAGTGGAGGTTCTTCAGCGAAATCGAGTGCTCCGCGAGCAGAATTTTGCTCCGCAAGCAGAATTTTCCTCCAGGAGCATTTTTTGCTCCGCAAGCAGAATTTTGCCCCAAGAGCAGTTTTTGCTCCGCAAGCAGAACTTTGCCCCAAGAGCAGTTTTTGCTCCGCAAGCAGAATTTTGCCCCAGGAGCAGTTTTTGCTCCGCAAGCAGAATTTTGCTCCGGAGCAGGTTTTTTTGCTCCGCAAGCAGAATTTTGCTCCGGAGCAGATTTTTTACATTATGTGGATTTTGTTTTAATCCGTGATAAATATCGTGATGTGCGTTATAATAACGCGCGATTGATTATTTTGTACCTGCGTACTTAATATGCGTGTGGCTCTTTGTGAACGCGTTTGCGCATTGAATTTTTATTTGTGATAGCTTACGACGAGTTTACGAGGCTCCGGGCGAACGCGTGACAAGAGCGACGTTTTCTTCAGTTTCCTGTAACGCTAGATTATAGACTGTTGAATTTTCATTTATTCAATTTTGTGATAGTACAAATAACTGTACATTTCTCAAGCTTTTTGTACTAATGATACATGATAATTGTAATGAAATATGCTTTAAGAGATTTTTTTATACCAAATAAAATATGACAAAAGCAGTCGGGTCTTTATTTATTTCCTGAAAAAAAAAACAGTTTGCACAATCTTAAATAGCCATTATGTAAATAACGTTTTGTTGATAACCTCGAGTCGATATCGCTTTTTAGCGACTAGAATGTCGGTGCTTTCAAGCAGAAAAACAAACTTGTGTTTGTGTGTGTATAATCGGTTGTACCGGGTGTCCCAATAACGCAAAATATTTTATTCATACGAATTTGGATCTTTTTGTTTTCTCCTTTGATTAATTATCAGATTTCATCACTGCAAGATGTGTAATAAATGTTGAAAATTACTATAAAAGTTGTTGCATGTAGATTCAAATGTCCAGAAAATTGGTTTCCATTTAAATTTTTTGAAAAAATTCAGTAGATTTGTAGTTATTCAAAATCGCGCCATCTGGTGGCCTTTCTTCACAATGCAACGATAATCTAGCGATGGATATAAATTCCGGCGTTCAGTATCTTTCAAATGAGACCAAATTTATCAAAATCGGTTAAGTATTGCCTAATTTGACTGATTTTATTGAGTTGGGAAAATGTGTCTCCCCCCTCCCATCACTTGTAGAAATGGAGAAAAACGATAGGAACAAAAATGGTGGAAATTTTTTCGTAAATAAGGAAAATGTTGTTGGATTTATCATTCCGCTTGAAATTGAGAAGAAAATCGAGTTTTTGATTTTTATTTTTCTCCTAAGACCCCTTGCGGCGGAAATTCGAAGCTAAAACTATTTTCAATGGACTTTTTTGGTCCGCTTTTGTAATGAAAGTTTTTTTTCAAAATTCTAGAGTCAGGTTTTCGATATACAGCCAACTTTATTGAGACACCCGGTATATTGTAGGTATGTATGTAAGTAGTTATTTCACCAGACGTTCAGTGTCTTTCAAATGAGACTAATTTTATCAAAATCGGTTAAGTATTGCCTAATTTGACTGATTTTATTGAGTTGGGGAAATGTGTCTCCCCCCTCCCCACAATTGTAGAAATGGCGAAAAACGATAGGAACAAAAATGGTGGAAATTTTTTCGTAAATAAGGAAAATGTTGGATTTATCATTCCGCTTGAAATTGAGAAGAAAATCGAGTTTTTGATCTTTATTTTTCTCCTACGACCTCTCGCGGCGAAAATTCGAAGCTAAAACTATTTTTAATGGCCTTTTTTGGTCCACTTTTGTAATGAAAGTTTTTTTTTCAAAATTCTACAGTCAGGTTTTCGATTTTTATTGGGCCACCCGGTATACCGTATGTATGCATATGTATATGTATGCGGTTATTTAACCAGCGATAGTACATGTGCCAACAAGGAGGTACTTGTGTATTTACAATGCATATTTTATGTTTTATCATTATTCAAACAGAGTTTTTGTATAAATATAATGTGCAAATAAAATTCAAGGTGAGCAAATCTCGCGCGTTTTATTTATCCAGTTTTGTAAACAAAACACACTCACACTTTTATTTATATTTTCGTCGAAATTTCGGTCGTTTTCGACGAACTGAGAGCGTTTTTCGCGGAACGACGGGTTATCGGCTGGCGATTATATGAAATCGCTTGGGTTATTTTTGTTTCATAGGTCGTTTTTGCGTTTTTTTTTGTTTAAAAGGGGGAATTGGCTGAAACGAGGAAGAATTTGCGCCGATTCGACGTAGGGTAATCGATTCGTCGAATGAGGAAACGACCATCTCAATTTCCCAAACAAAGAAGCTTGGCGAAATTGGCGAAATTGGCTTATTGTTGGCTTAAAGTTCGACGAACTCGACTTTTTCTGGTTTGTCGACAAATTAAGTTAAGTCTCAAATTGCTTTTTTTGGAAATTTTGAAATTTTGTGACCCCCTCCCCCAATTTAAATATGAAGTGGCTTGTGATATCTCATTTGAAAGGTGTTTTCAAGCTCCATTCAATGGTTTGTGAAATTTATTGCAAAAATAAAGAGTTAAAAATAAATTAACCTAAAAAAACAAACAATCGAATTTCGAAATCTGATCTCCTTAAAAGTTGCCACCTTTTGGTTCTAAAAGTCCTGGTTCTTTCTGAAATTGGCTTATTGTTGGCTTAAAGGTCGACGAACTCGACTTTTTCTGGTTTGTCGACAAATTAAGTTAAGTCTCAAATTGCTTTTTTTGGAAATTTTGAAATTTTGTGACCCCCTCCCCCAATTTAAATATGAAGTGGCTTGTGATATCTCATTTGAAAGGTGTTTTCAAGCTCCATTCAATGGTTTGTGAAATTTATTGCAAAAATAAAGAGTTAAAAATAAATTAACCTAAAAAAACAAACAATCGAATTTCGAAATCTGATCTCCTTAAAAGTTGCCACCTTTTGGTTCTAAAAGTCCTGGTTCTTTCTGAAATTGGCTTATTGTTGGCTTAAAGGTCGACGAACTCGACTTTTTCTGGTTTGTCGACAAATTAAGTTAAGTCTCAAATTGCTTTTTTTGGAAATTTTGAAATTTTGTGACCCCCTCCCCCAATTTAAATATGAAGTGGCTTGTGATATCTCATTTGAAAGGTGTTTTCAAGCTCCATTCAATGGTTTGTGAAATTTATTGCAAAAATAAAGAGTTAAAAATAAATTAACCTAAAAAAACAAACAATCGAATTTCGAAATCTGATCTCCTTAAAAGTTGCCACCTTTTGGTTCTAAAAGTCCTGGTTCTTTCTGAAATTGGCTTATTGTTGGCTTAAAGGTCGACGAACTCGACTTTTTCTGGTTTGTCGACAAATTAAGTTAAGTCTCAAATTGCTTTTTTTGGAAATTTTGAAATTTTGTGACCCCCTCCCCCAATTTAAATATGAAGTGGCTTGTGATATCTCATTTGAAAGGTGTTTTCAAGCTCCATTCAATGGTTTGTGAAATTTATTGCAAAAATAAAGAGTTAAAAATAAATTAACCTAAAAAAACAAACAATCGAATTTCGAAATCTGATCTCCTTAAAAGTTGCCACCTTTTGGTTCTAAAAGTCCTGGTTCTTTCTGAAATTGGCTTATTGTTGGCTTAAAGGTCGACGAACTCGACTTTTTCTGGTCTGTCGACAAATTAAGTTAAGTCTCAAATTGTTTTTTTTTGGAAATTTTGAAATTTTGTGACCCCCCCCCCAATTTAAATATGAAGTGGCTTGTGATATCTCATTTGAAAAGTCTTTTCAAGCCCCATTCAAGTAGGTTGTTCCTGATTATGCATTCAAAGTTGTAAAAAGGTTCAATCTCCTCCTAGTGACCCCCTCCCCCCAAAAAAAATTAAATAGGAAGTGGGAGCTTGTGATATCTCATTTGAAAGGTGTTTTCAAGCTCCATTCAATGGTTTGTGAAATTTATTGCAAAAATAAAGAGTTAAAAATAAATTAACCTAAAAAAACAAACAATCGAATTTCGAAATCTGATCTCCTTAAAAGTTGCCACCTTTTGGTTCTAAAAGTCCTGGTTCTTTCTGAAATTGGCTTATTGTTGGCTTAAAGGTCGACGAACTCGACTTTTTCTGGTTTGTCGACAAATTAAGTTAAGTCTCAAATTGCTTTTTTTGGAAATTTTGAAATTTTGTGACCCCCTCCCCCAATTTAAATATGAAGTGGCTTGTGATATCTCATTTGAAAGGTGTTTTCAAGCTCCATTCAATGGTTTGTGAAATTTATTGCAAAAATAAAGAGTTAAAAATAAATTAACCTAAAAAAACAAACAATCGAATTTCGAAATCTGATCTCCTTAAAAGTTGCCACCTTTTGGTTCTAAAAGTCCTGGTTCTTTCTGAAATTGGCTTATTGTTGGCTTAAAGGTCGACGAACTCGACTTTTTCTGGTCTGTCGACAAATTAAGTTAAGTCTCAAATTGTTTTTTTTTGGAAATTTTGAAATTTTGTGACCCCCCCCCCAATTTAAATATGAAGTGGCTTGTGATATCTCATTTGAAAAGTCTTTTCAAGCCCCATTCAAGTAGGTTGTTCCTGATTATGCATTCAAAGTTGTAAAAAGGTTCAATCTCCTCCTAGTGACCCCCTCCCCCCAAAAAAATTAAATAGGAAGTGGGAGCTTGTGATATCTCATTTGAAAAGTCTTTTCAAGCCCCATTCAAGTAGGTTGTTCCTGATTATGCATTCAAAGTTGCAAATTCGTTCAATCTCCTCCTAGTGACCCCCTCCCCCCAAAAAAAATTAAATAGGAAGGCTTGTGATATCTCATTTGAAAGGTCTTTTTAAGCTCCATTCAACGCTCTAAAAATTTATTCCAATGAAGAGTTAAAAAAAACATAACCTAAAAAAAAATCGAAATGAGAACCACCTCAAAAGTTGTCACCTGTTGGTTCTAAAAGTCGGTCCTGATTGTGCGTTCAAAGTAATAAAAAAGCTGCGTGCACAAATTTTGAAAACGCTAGAAAGTCGAACCGAACACATAATAAGTAAGTAGTTCTCATTACACTACAACACAGAACGCGTAAGTTGGCTAGGTCATTTACCCGCCGCAATCGCATAAAACTTATGCAATCCACTCGCGTAGTAGATACAGGCAGTGCAGAATATTTTCTCTTAAAATATAATTTTACGCAGGGCCGGATTTACACTTTTGATAAGGCCCTGAGCGATTTTAGAAATGGGGCCCTTTATAAGTCTACATAAAATAAGTCAGTGTGATAAATATGATTTTAGGGGCCCGAAAAAAAAGGGGCCCCCACTTTTTTGGGGAGCCCTAAGCTATATTTTCCGTACCTTGTACGCAAATCCTGAACTAACTTTATGCATATTTAATTTGAGCGCGTGGAACAACTCATAAAGTCGCAAGCAGCGCTTTGGTTACAGATGTTGATTTTAAACAAAACTAGATTATAGTAAAAAAATTATCAGAAAATTAATCCCATTGCAAACCAGTTTTGTAAATTATTTCTTCAGAAACGATTTTAACGTTGCGTTTATCTACGTTTTTAATAGAAGAGAAAGCGGCTAGAAATTTCGATTGCCTCTCTTTCTCTCTCTCTCTCGAATTTTATTTAGATTGTAGAAAATATACATAAAAAAACAATTCGTTTCAAAATTAACGGCGAGTTTCAACGATTCTCAATCTTCGTTTTGTGTTCGCCTTGTCCTTTTTCGCATAAGGAAATCGAACTTGTTAATATGCAAGTATAAGTTTGCGCGCGATTTGCTAAATATTAAATATTATGTGTCGTGTTATCCTTGATTATCTCCAGGCTGATTTAATCCAAGGCTGGTTTACCGACCGAGAATAATGACACAACAGTCGACTCTTATTTTTGTTCGCACATTAAGTTCCAGCGTCATATTTATAGGACTAATTTTGTTTTTTCTTGTTCAAATTTTACACAATTTTTCCAATAATTAGTTAATACTTCACTGTACTGTAGTGTTGTTTTTTTCGTGTCAGTTTTGTTATAGTTTATATAAAAAAAACATTTTAAGAACAATATAATTAATAATTCCACTCGTCCTTCGGACTCGTGGAATCTTCAATAAATTTTAACAACTTTTTTTGAAATTCACATTTAGAGCGACATTTTTTCCTGAAAAGATCGAATTTTTTATTGGGCAGATGCGGCAAATTCGGGTCGATCCTTATCCGGCTTCCAAAAGTTTAATGCAAATTCTGTTTTTCTGTCGCACCTGTTACTGTAACGGTCCCGTGGGACCACAAAAGACACAAAGGTGCACTAACCACCTGCATGCGGACCCGGGCGACGCAAGTAGAAACCTGCCCTCGTGAAATTAATTCCTCGCAGGTAGAAAACGAAACGCCTCGGGGGGTTCCGCGATTCGGCTTCGCCTCCACCCCCTGAAGTCGCCCTCCATTCAACATCCAATCGAGTTGGCCGATTAGTTAAATCGAAATTTTCACTCGGATTGAGCGTGATTGTTTTTTTGGTGTGGTTCTCCTTTTTAGTGGACGCAAACAAGCGATCTGAGTGAAACGGTGGCCAAGGACAGAACCGGTTTAGATGAGTCTCCCCTCGAACCGCGGACGACGCCGCCTTCGCATGTAAACCTGCACGTGCAGCGAAACCTGTCTTGAAGTTAACATCCATTAACCGAAACACGACTTGAATAGATGGAATATGCTTGTATCTGATGTAATATTTGTGTAATTAAGTTTTTGTGGTTTATTTTGCATGTACAGGGCGTTTTTTCTTTTAACTGTTGCCGTGGGGAATTGCACGGTAAAAATTGTACCTAGTGATGAAAATATTTAAACCGTTTTTGGAATAAAGTTGGAAGATTCTTAAATTCTTAAATTTGACAAGAGTGAACATTTTTAAAACTCAAGAATGACAAATTCTTAAAATTAACAAGAAGAATTAACAATCTTAAAACTCAAGAATGACCAATTCTTAAATTTGACAAGATTGAACATTTTTAAAACTCAAGAATGACAAATTCTTAAAATTAACAAGAAGAATTAACAATCTTAAAACTCAAAAATGACTAATTCTTCAATTTGACAAGATTGAACATTTTTAAAACTCAAGAATGACAAATTCTTAAAATTAACAAGAAGAATTAACAATCTTAAAACTCAAAAATGACTAATTCTTCAATTTGACAAGATTGAACATTTTTAAAACTCAAGAATGACAAATTCTTAAAATTAACAAGAAGAATTAACAATCTTAAAACTCAAAAATGACTATTTCTTAAATTTGACAAGATTGAACATTTTTAAAACTCAAGAATGACAAATTCTTAAAATTAACAAGAAGAATTAACAATCTTAAAACTCAAAAATGACTAATTCTTAAATTTGACAAGATTAAACATTTTTAAAACTCAAGAATGACAAATTCTTAAAATTAACAAGAAGAATTAACAATCTTAAAACTCAAAAATGAATATTTCTTAAATTTGACAAGATTGAACATTTTTAAAACTCAAGAATGACAAATTCTTAAAATTAACAAGAAGAATTAACAATCTTAAAACTCAAAAATGACTAATTCTTAAATTTGACAAGATTAAACATTTTTAAAACTCAAGAATGACAAATTCTTAAAATTAACAAGAAGAATTAACAATCTTAAAACTCAAAAATGACTATTTCTTAAATTTGACAAGATTGAACATTTTTAAAACTCAAGAATGACAAATTCTTAAAATTAACAAGAAGAATTAACAATCTTAAAACTCAAAAATGACTATTTCTTAAATTTGACAAGATTAAACATTTTTAAAACTCAAGAATGACAAATTCCTAAAACTAACAAGAAGAATTAACAATCTTAAAACTCAAAAATGACTAATTCTTAAATTTGACAAGATTAAACATTTTTAAAACTCAAGAATGACAAATTCCTAAAACTAACAAGAAGAATTAACAATCTTAAAACTCAAAAATGACTATTTCTTAAATTTGACAAGATTGAACATTTTTAAAACTCAAGAATGACAAATTCTTAAAATTAACAAGAAGAATTAACAATCTTAAAACTCAAAAATGACTAATTCTTAAATTTGACAAGATTAAACATTTTTAAAACTCAAGAATGACAAATTCCTAAAACTAACAAGAAGAATTAACAATCTTAAAACTCAAAAATGACTAATTCTTCAATTTGACAAGATTGAACATTTTTAAAACTCAAGAATGACAAATTCTTAAATTTGTCAACAAGAATTAACAATCTTAAAACTCAAGAATGACAAATTCTTAAAATTAACAAGAAGAATTAACAATCTTAAAACTCAAGAATGACCAATTCTTAAATTTGACAAGATTGAACATTTTTAAAACTCAAGAATGACAAATTCTTAAAATTAACAAGAAGAATTAACAATCTTAAAACTCAAAAATGACTAATTCTTCAATTTGACAAGATTGAACATTTTTAAAACTCAAGAATGACAAATTCTTAAAATTAACAAGAAGAATTAACAATCTTAAAACTCAAAAATGACTAATTCTTCAATTTGACAAGATTGAACATTTTTAAAACTCAAGAATGACAAATTCTTAAAATTAACAAGAAGAATTAACAATCTTAAAACTCAAAAATGACTAATTCTTCAATTTGACAAGATTGAACATTTTTAAAACTCAAGAATGACAAATTCTTAAAATTAACAAGAAGAATTAACAATCTTAAAACTCAAAAATGACTAATTCTTCAATTTGACAAGATTGAACATTTTTAAAACTCAAGAATGACAAATTCTTAAAATTAACAAGAAGAATTAACAATCTTAAAACTCAAAAATGACTAATTCTTCAATTTGACAAGATTGAACATTTTTAAAACTCAAGAATGACAAATTCTTAAAATTAACAAGAAGAATTAACAATCTTAAAACTCAAAAATGACTAATTCTTCAATTTGACAAGATTGAACATTTTTAAAACTCAAGAATGACAAATTCTTAAAATTAACAAGAAGAATTAACAATCTTAAAACTCAAAAATGACTAATTCTTCAATTTGACAAGATTGAACATTTTTAAAACTCAAGAATGACAAATTCTTAAAATTAACAAGAAGAATTAACAATCTTAAAACTCAAAAATGACTAATTCTTAAATTTGACAAGATTGAACATTTTTAAAACTCAAGAATGACAAATTCTTAAAATTAACAAGAAGAATTAACAATCTTAAAACTCAAAAATGACTAATTCTTCAATTTGACAAGATTGAACATTTTTAAAACTCAAGAATGACAAATTCTTAAAATTAACAAGAAGAATTAACAATCTTAAAACTCAAAAATGACTATTTCTTAAATTTGACAAGATTGAACATTTTTAAAACTCAAGAATGACAAATTCTTAAAATTAACAAGAAGAATTAACAATCTTAAAACTCAAAAATGACTAATTCTTAAATTTGACAAGATTAAACATTTTTAAAACTCAAGAATGACAAATTCCTAAAACTAACAAGAAGAATTAACAATCTTAAAACTCAAAAATGACTAATTCTTAAATTTGACAAGATTGAACATTTTTAAAACTCAAGAATGACAAATTCTTAAAATTAACAAGAAGAATTAACAATCTTAAAACTCAAGAATGACCAATTCTTAAATTTGACAAGATTGAACATTTTTAAAACTCAAGAATGACAAATTCTTAAAATTAACAAGAAGAATTAACAATCTTAAAACTCAAAAATGACTAATTCTTCAATTTGACAAGATTGAACATTTTTAAAACTCAAGAATGACAAATTCTTAAAATTAACAAGAAGAATTAACAATCTTAAAACTCAAAAATGACTATTTCTTAAATTTGACAAGATTGAACATTTTTAAAACTCAAGAATGACAAATTCTTAAAATTAACAAGAAGAATTAACAATCTTAAAACTCAGAAATGACTAATTCTTCAATTTGACAAGATTGAACATTTTTAAAACTCAAGAATGACAAATTCTTAAAATTAACAAGAAGAATTAACAATCTTAAAACTCAGAAATGACTAATTCTTAAATTTGACAAGATTGAACATTTTTAAAACTCAAGAATGACAAATTCTTAAAATTAACAAGAAGAATTAACAATCTTAAAACTCAAAAATGACTAATTCTTCAATTTGACAAGATTGAACATTTTTAAAACTCAAGAATGACAAATTCTTAAAATTAACAAGAAGAATTAACAATCTTAAAACTCAAAAATGACTAATTCTTCAATTTGACAAGATTGAACATTTTTAAAACTCAAGAATGACAAATTCTTAAAATTAACAAGAAGAATTAACAATCTTAAAACTCAAAAATGACTATTTCTTAAATTTGACAAGATTGAACATTTTTAAAACTCAAGAATGACAAATTCTTAAAATTAACAAGAAGAATTAACAATCTTAAAACTCAAAAATGACTAATTCTTAAATTTGACAAGATTAAACATTTTTAAAACTCAAGAATGACAAATTCCTAAAACTAACAAGAAGAATTAACAATCTTAAAACTCAAAAATGACTAATTCTTAAATTTGACAAGATTGAACATTTTTAAAACTCAAGAATGACAAATTCTTAAAATTAACAAGAAGAATTAACAATCTTAAAACTCAAAAATGACTAATTCTTCAATTTGACAAGATTGAACATTTTTAAAACTCAAGAATGACAAATTCTTAAAATTAACAAGAAGAATTAACAATCTTAAAACTCAAAAATGACTAATTCTTCAATTTGACAAGATTGAACATTTTTAAAACTCAAGAATGACAAATTCTTAAAATTAACAAGAAGAATTAACAATCTTAAAACTCAAAAATGACTAATTCTTCAATTTGACAAGATTGAACATTTTTAAAACTCAAGAATGACAAATTCTTAAAATTAACAAGAAGAATTAACAATCTTAAAACTCAAAAATGACTAATTCTTCAATTTGACAAGATTGAACATTTTTAAAACTCAAGAATGACAAATTCTTAAATTTGTCAACAAGAATTAACAATCTGAAAACTCAAGAATGACAAATTCTTAAAATTAACAAGAAGAATTAACAATCTTAAAACTCAAAAATGACTAATTCTTCAATTTGACAAGATTGAACATTTTTAAAACTCAAGAATGACAAATTCTTAAAATTAACAAGAAGAATTAACAATCTTAAAACTCAAAAATGACTAATTCTTAAATTTGACAAGATTGAACATTTTTAAAACTCAAGAATGACAAATTCTTAAAATTAACAAGAAGAATTAACAAT
The DNA here is from genome assembly GCA_949768715.1 of Dascillus cervinus. Classification (NCBI taxonomy): domain Eukaryota; kingdom Metazoa; phylum Arthropoda; class Insecta; order Coleoptera; family Dascillidae; genus Dascillus; species Dascillus cervinus. The sequence goes on along the minus strand of OX458323.1, from coordinate 42,152,083 downwards.
CTTAAAACTCAAAAATGACTAATTCTTAAATTTGACAAGATTGAACATTTTTAAAACTCAAGAATGACAAATTCTTAAAATTAACAAGAAGAATTAACAATCTTAAAACTCAAAAATGACTAATTCTTAAATTTGACAAGATTGAACATTTTTAAAACTCAAGAATGACAAATTCTTAAAATTAACAAGAAGAATTAACAATCTTAAAACTCAAAAATGACTAATTCTTTAATTTGACAAGATTGAACATTTTTAAAACTCAAGAATGACAAATTCTTAAATTTGTCAACAAGAATTAACAATCTTAAAACTCAAGAATGACAAATTCTTAAAATTAACAAGAAGAATTAACAATCTTAAAACTCAAAAATGACTAATTCTTCAATTTGACAAGATTGAACATTTTTAAAACTCAAGAATGACAAATTCTTAAAATTAACAAGAAGAATTAACAATCTTAAAACTCAGAAATGACTAATTCTTCAATTTGACAAGATTGAACATTTTTAAAACTCAAGAATGACAAATTCTTAAAATTAACAAGAAGAATTAACAATCTTAAAACTCAGAAATGACTAATTCTTCAATTTGACAAGATTGAACATTTTTAAAACTCAAGAATGACAAATTCTTAAAATTAACAAGAAGAATTAACAATCTTAAAACTCAAAAATGACTAATTCTTAAATTTGACAAGATTGAACATTTTTAAAACTCAAGAATGACAAATTCTTAAAATTAACAAGAAGAATTAACAATCTTAAAACTCAAAAATGACTAATTCTTAAATTTGACAAGATTGAACATTTTTAAAACTCAAGAATGACAAATTCTTAAAATTAACAAGAAGAATTAACAATCTTGAAACTCAGAAATGACTAATTCTTCAATTTGACAAGATTGAACATTTTTAAAACTCAAGAATGACAAATTCTTAAAATTAACAAGAAGAATTAACAATCTTAAAACTCAAAAATGACTAATTCTTAAATTTGACAAGATTGAACATTTTTAAAACTCAAGAATGACAAATTCTTAAAATTAACAAGAAGAATTAACAATCTTAAAACTCAAAAATGACTAATTCTTAAATTTGACAAGATTGAACATTTTTAAAACTCAAGAATGACAAATTCTTAAAATTAACAAGAAGAATTAACAATCTTAAAACTCAAAAATGACTATTTCTTAAATTTGACAAGATTGAACATTTTTAAAACTCAAGAATGACAAATTCTTAAAATTAACAAGAAGAATTAACAATCTTAAAACTCAGAAATGACTAATTCTTCAATTTGACAAGATTGAACATTTTTAAAACTCAAGAATGACAAATTCTTAAAATTAACAAGAAGAATTAACAATCTTAAAACTCAGAAATGACTAATTCTTAAATTTGACAAGATTGAACATTTTTAAAACTCAAGAATGACAAATTCTTAAAATTAACAAGAAGAATTAACAATCTTAAAACTCAAAAATGACTAATTCTTAAATTTGACAAGATTGAACATTTTTAAAACTCAAGAATGACAAATTCTTAAAATTAACAAGAAGAATTAACAATCTTAAAACTCAAGAATGACCAATTCTTAAATTTGACAAGATTGAACATTTTTAAAACTCAAGAATGACAAATTCTTAAAATTAACAAGAAGAATTAACAATCTTAAAACTCAAAAATGACTAATTCTTCAATTTGACAAGATTGAACATTTTTAAAACTCAAGAATGACAAATTCTTAAAATTAACAAGAAGAATTAACAATCTTAAAACTCAAGAATGACCAATTCTTAAATTTGACAAGATTGAACATTTTTAAAACTCAAGAATGACAAATTCTTAAAATTAACAAGAAGAATTAACAATCTTAAAACTCAAAAATGACTAATTCTTAAATTTGACAAGATTGAACATTTTTAAAACTCAAGAATGACAAATTCTTAAAATTAACAAGAAGAATTAACAATCTTAAAACTCAAGAATGACCAATTCTTAAATTTGACAAGATTGAACATTTTTAAAACTCAAGAATGACAAATTCTTAAAATTAACAAGAAGAATTAACAATCTTAAAACTCAAAAATGACTAATTCTTCAATTTGACAAGATTGAACATTTTTAAAACTCAAGAATGACCAATTCTTAAAATTAACAAGAAGAATTAACAATCTTAAAACTCAAAAATGACTAATTCTTCAATTTGACAAGATTGAACAATTTTAAAACTCAAGAATGACCAATTCTTAAAATTAACAAGAAGAATTAACAATCTTAAAACTCAAGAATGACAAATTCTTAAAATTAACAAGAAGAATTAACAATCTTAAAACTCAAAAATGACTAATTCTTCAATTTGACAAGATTGAACATTTTTAAAACTCAAGAATGACAAATTCTTAAAATTAACAAGAAGAATTAACAATCTTGAAACTCAAAAATGACTAATTCTTCAATTTGACAAGATTGAACATTTTTAAAACTCAAGAATGACAAATTCTTAAAATTAACAAGAAGAATTAACAATCTTAAAACTCAAAAATGACTAATTCTTCAATTTGACAAGATTGAACATTTTTAAAACTCAAGAATGACAAATTCTTAAAATTAACAAGAAGAATTAACAATCTTAAAACTCAAAAATGACTAATTCTTCAATTTGACAAGATTGAACATTTTTAAAACTCAAGAATGACAAATTCTTAAAATTAACAAGAAGAATTAACAATCTTAAAACTCAAAAATGACTATTTCTTAAATTTGACAAGATTGAACATTTTTAAAACTCAAGAATGACAAATTCTTAAAATTAACAAGAAGAATTAACAATCTTAAAACTCAAAAATGACTAATTCTTAAATTTGACAAGATTAAACATTTTTAAAACTCAAGAATGACAAATTCCTAAAACTAACAAGAAGAATTAACAATCTGAAAACTCAAAAATGACTAATTCTTAAATTTGACAAGATTGAACATTTTTAAAACTCAAGAATGACAAATTCTTAAAATTAACAAGAAGAATTAACAATCTTAAAACTCAAAAATGACTAATTCTTCAATTTGACAAGATTGAACATTTTTAAAACTCAAGAATGACAAATTCTTAAAATTAACAAGAAGAATTAACAATCTTAAAACTCAAAAATGACTAATTCTTCAATTTGACAAGATTGAACATTTTTAAAACTCAAGAATGACAAATTCTTAAAATTAACAAGAAGAATTAACAATCTTAAAACTCAAAAATGACTAATTCTTCAATTTGACAAGATTGAACATTTTTAAAACTCAAGAATGACAAATTCTTAAAATTAACAAGAAGAATTAACAATCTTAAAACTCAAAAATGACTAATTCTTCAATTTGACAAGATTGAACATTTTTAAAACTCAAGAATGACAAATTCTTAAATTTGTCAACAAGAATTAACAATCTGAAAACTCAAGAATGACAAATTCTTAAAATTAACAAGAAGAATTAACAATCTTAAAACTCAAAAATGACTAATTCTTCAATTTGACAAGATTGAACATTTTTAAAACTCAAGAATGACAAATTCTTAAAATTAACAAGAAGAATTAACAATCTTAAAACTCAAAAATGACTAATTCTTAAATTTGACAAGATTGAACATTTTTAAAACTCAAGAATGACAAATTCTTAAAATTAACAAGAAGAATTAACAATCTTAAAACTCAAAAATGACTAATTCTTAAATTTGACAAGATTGAACATTTTTAAAACTCAAGAATGACAAATTCTTAAAATTAACAAGAAGAATTAACAATCTTAAAACTCAAAAATGACTAATTCTTAAATTTGACAAGATTGAACATTTTTAAAACTCAAGAATGACAAATTCTTAAAATTAACAAGAAGAATTAACAATCTTAAAACTCAAAAATGACTAATTCTTTAATTTGACAAGATTGAACATTTTTAAAACTCAAGAATGACAAATTCTTAAATTTGTCAACAAGAATTAACAATCTTAAAACTCAAGAATGACAAATTCTTAAAATTAACAAGAAGAATTAACAATCTTAAAACTCAAAAATGACTAATTCTTCAATTTGACAAGATTGAACATTTTTAAAACTCAAGAATGACAAATTCTTAAAATTAACAAGAAGAATTAACAATCTTAAAACTCAGAAATGACTAATTCTTCAATTTGACAAGATTGAACATTTTTAAAACTCAAGAATGACAAATTCTTAAAATTAACAAGAAGAATTAACAATCTTAAAACTCAAAAATGACTAATTCTTAAATTTGACAAGATTGAACATTTTTAAAACTCAAGAATGACAAATTCTTAAAATTAACAAGAAGAATTAACAATCTTAAAACTCAGAAATGACTAATTCTTCAATTTGACAAGATTGAACATTTTTAAAACTCAAGAATGACAAATTCTTAAAATTAACAAGAAGAATTAACAATCTTAAAACTCAAAAATGACTAATTCTTCAATTTGACAAGATTGAACATTTTTAAAACTCAAGAATGACAAATTCTTAAAATTAACAAGAAGAATTAACAATCTTAAAACTCAGAAATGACTAATTCTTCAATTTGACAAGATTGAACATTTTTAAAACTCAAGAATGACAAATTCTTAAAATTAACAAGAAGAATTAACAATCTTAAAACTCAAAAATGACTAATTCTTAAATTTGACAAGATTGAACATTTTTAAAACTCAAGAATGACAAATTCTTAAAATTAACAAGAAGAATTAACAATCTTAAAACTCAAAAATGACTAATTCTTAAATTTGACAAGATTGAACATTTTTAAAACTCAAGAATGACAAATTCTTAAAATTAACAAGAAGAATTAACAATCTTAAAACTCAGAAATGACTAATTCTTCAATTTGACAAGATTGAACAATTTTAAAACTCAAGAATGACCAATTCTTAAAATTAACAAGAAGAATTAACAATCTTAAAACTCAAGAATGACAAATTCTTAAAATTAACAAGAAGAATTAACAATCTTAAAACTCAAAAATGACTAATTCTTCAATTTGACAAGATTGAACATTTTTAAAACTCAAGAATGACAAATTCTTAAAATTAACAAGAAGAATTAACAATCTTGAAACTCAAAAATGACTAATTCTTCAATTTGACAAGATTGAACATTTTTAAAACTCAAGAATGACAAATTCTTAAAATTAACAAGAAGAATTAACAATCTTAAAACTCAAAAATGACTAATTCTTCAATTTGACAAGATTGAACATTTTTAAAACTCAAGAATGACAAATTCTTAAAATTAACAAGAAGAATTAACAATCTTAAAACTCAAAAATGACTAATTCTTCAATTTGACAAGATTGAACATTTTTAAAACTCAAGAATGACAAATTCTTAAAATTAACAAGAAGAATTAACAATCTTAAAACTCAAAAATGACTATTTCTTAAATTTGACAAGATTGAACATTTTTAAAACTCAAGAATGACAAATTCTTAAAATTAACAAGAAGAATTAACAATCTTAAAACTCAGAAATGACTAATTCTTAAATTTGACAAGATTGAACATTTTTAAAACTCAAGAATGACAAATTCTTAAAATTAACAAGAAGAATTAACAATCTTAAAACTCAAAAATGACTAATTCTTAAATTTGACAAGATTGAACATTTTTAAAACTCAAGAATGACAAATTCTTAAAATTAACAAGAAGAATTAACAATCTTAAAACTCAAGAATGACCAATTCTTAAATTTGACAAGATTGAACATTTTTAAAACTCAAGAATGACAAATTCTTAAAATTAACAAGAAGAATTAACAATCTTAAAACTCAAAAATGACTAATTCTTCAATTTGACAAGATTGAACATTTTTAAAACTCAAGAATGACCAATTCTTAAAATTAACAAGAAGAATTAACAATCTTAAAACTCAAAAATGACTAATTCTTCAATTTGACAAGATTGAACAATTTTAAAACTCAAGAATGACCAATTCTTAAAATTAACAAGAAGAATTAACAATCTTAAAACTCAAGAATGACCAATTCCTAAATTTGACAAGATTGAACATTTTTAAAACTCAAGAATGACAAATTCTTAAAATTAACAAGAAGAATTAACAATCTTAAAACTCAAAAATGACTAATTCTTCAATTTGACAAGATTGAACATTTTTAAAACTCAAGAATGACCAATTCTTAAATTTATCAACAAGAATTAACAATCTGAAAGCTCAAGAATGACAAATTCTTAAAATTAACAAGAAGAATTAACATTCTTAAAAGTCAAGAATAACCAATTCTTAAATTTGACACGAAGAATGAACAATTTCAAAACTCAAGAATGACCAATTGTTTTTTTTTTAAATGTTCTGAAGAAATATTTTTTATACGCTTTTTGGAAATGTTCCTAAAATATCAGCAAAAGTGTCATAAAAATCATTTTCAAATGTTTTGAAGGAATATTTTTGAAATGTTTTTTAGCAATATTTCCAAAATATCAGCAAGTGTCATAAAAATATTTTTTAAATGTTCTGAAGAAACATTTTTCAAGTGTTTTATAGAGATGTTTTTGAAATGTTTTCAGAATATTTTTGAAATGTTTTCAGAATATTTCTGAAACATTAACAAGAGTGCCATAAAAGTATTTTTTAAATGTTTTGCAGAAATATTATTTAAATATTTTAAAAATATATTTCTGGAATGTTTTTTAGAAACATGTACAGGTACATTTTGTTGTTAAATTTATTTTAATCGTTCGTTTTTAATCAGTTTACGTTTTGTGCGCAATGCGCAACTTATGTTGAGTAATAAAGAAACTACTTCTCTTCGAAAATTTGAAAATTTGAAAATTTTCACTGAAAACATGACGGCATCACTGCTGTGTAACATAGCATCGTTTTTACTAACTTGACGAAAAATTGTAATTGTAATTGTAATTGTAATTTGTAATCTATTCGCTAGTTTAAAGAATCTTCCAACTTTGGCCCAAAAAGGTTTACCATGCAAATCCCCATGGCAACGGTTGAATGCTATGTAGAAATATTGTTTAATTTTCTTTTTTTTGAAAGATTTCTAAAATATTAACAAAACTGTCATAAAAATATTGTTTAAATGTTTTGAAGAAATATTTCTAAAATATTAACAAAACTGTCATAAACATATTTTTGAAGTGATTTAAAAAGATATTTTTAAATGTTTTTCAGAAATATTTCTGAAATATTTACAAAAGTGTCATAAAAATATTTTTTTAACATTTTGCAGAAACAGTGGCGAGAAATCGCTTTTACAAAAATATTTTTTCCATAAGTTTTTCGACAGTTTAAAAGAATCCTCCAACTTTGTTCCAAAAACGGTTTAAATATTTTTATCAGAAGAAAAGTTAACAATGGGACAATTTCCATCATGCAATTCCCCATGGCAACAGTTTAAAAAAACGCACGGCAAACTGTCATAAAAATATTGTTTAAATGTTTTTTTAAATATTTCTAAAACATTAACAAAACTGTCATAAACATATTGTTTAAATGTTTTGAAGAAATATTTCTAAAACATTAACAAAACTGTCATAAACATATTTTTGAAGTGTTTTAAAAAGATATTTTTAAATGTTTTTCAGAATTATTTCTGAAATATCAACAAGAGTGTCATAAAAACATTTTTTAAACGTTTTGAAGAAATATTTCTAAAATATTAACAAAACTGCCATAAAAATATTTTTTAAATGTTTTTTTGAAACATTTCTAAAATATTAACAAAACTGCCATAAAAATATTTCTGCAGTGTTTTAAAAAGATATTTTTTAACTGTTTCTCTGAAATATTTCTGAAATATCAACAAGAGTGTCATAAAAATATTTTTTAAACGTTTTGAAGAAATATTTCTAAAATATTAACAAAACTGCCATAAAAATATTTCTGCAGTGTTTTAAAAAGATATTTTTTAACTGTTTCTCTGAAATATTTCTGAAATATCAACAAGAGTGTCATAAAAATATTTTTTAAACGTTTTGAAGAAATATTTCTAAAATATTAACAAAACTGCCATAAAAATATTTTTTAAATGTTTTTTTGAAACATTTCTAAAATATTAACAAAACTGCCATAAAAATATTTCTGCAGTGTTTTAAAAAGATATTTTTTAACTGTTTCTCTGAAATATTTCTGAAATATCAACAAGAGTGTCATAAAAATATTTTTTAAACGTTTTGAAGAAATATTTCTAAAATATTAACAAAACTGCCATAAAAATATTTTTTAAATGTTTTTTTGAAACATTTCTAAAATATTAACAAAACTGCCATAAAAATATTTCTGCAGTGTTTTAAAAAGATATTTTTTAACTGTTTCTCTGAAATATTTCTGAAATATCAACAAGAGTGTCATAAAAATATTTTTCAAACGTTTTGAAGAAATATTTCTAAAATATTAACAAAACTGCCATAAAAATATTTTTTAAATGTTTTTTTGAAACATTTCTAAAATATTAACAAAACTGCCATAAAAATATTTCTGCAGTGTTTTAAAAAGATATTTTTTAACTGTTTCTCTGAAATATTTCTGAAATATCAACAAGAGTGTCATAAAAATATTTTTCAAACGTTTTGAAGAAATATTTCTAAAATATTAACAAAACTGCCATAAAAATATTTTTTAAATGTTTTTTTGAAACATTTCTAAAATATTAACAAAACTGCCATAAAAATATTTCTGCAGTGTTTTAAAAAGATATTTTTTAACTGTTTCTCTGAAATATTTCTGAAATATCAACAAGAGTGTCATAAAAATATTTTTTAAACGTTTTGAAGAAATATTTCTAAAATATTAACAAAACTGCCATAAAAATATTTTTTAAATGTTTTTTTGAAACATTTCTAAAATATTAACAAAACTGCCATAAAAATATTTCTGCAGTGTTTTAAAAAGATATTTTTTAACTGTTTCTCTGAAATATTTCTGAAATATCAACAAGAGTGTCATAAAAATATTTTTTAAACGTTTTGAAGACATATTTCTAAAATATTAACAAAACTGCCATAAAAATATTTTTTAAATGTTTTTTTGAAACATTTCTAAAATATTAACAAAACTGCCATAAAAATATTTCTGCAGTGTTTTAAAAAGATATTTTTTAACTGTTTCTCTGAAATATTTCTGAAATATCAACAAGAGTGTCATAAAAATATTTTTTAAACGTTTTGAAGAAATATTTCTAAAATATTAACAAAACTGCCATAAAAATATTTTTTAAATGTTTTTTTGAAACATTTCTAAAATATTAACAAAACTGCCATAAAAATATTTCTGCAGTGTTTTAAAAAGATATTTTTTAACTGTTTCTCTGAAATATTTCTGAAATATCAACAAGAGTGTCATAAAAATATTTTTCAAACGTTTTGCAGAAACAGTGGCGAGAAATCGCTTTTACAAAAATATAAGTTTTTCGACGGTTTAAAAGAATCCTCCAACTTTGTTCCAAAAACGGTTTAAATATTTTTATCAGAAGAAAAGTTAACAATGGGACAATTTCCATCATGCAAATCCCCATGGCAACAGTAAAAAAAACGCACGGCGTGTGTAAGTACACACATGAAACTATTTTCGATTTTTCGTTGTGTCTAAAATAGCCAAGCGGAGTTGTGTGCCACTGCACGTGTGGGAAATGTATAAACAATTCAAACAGTTATGACACGCACATAGAATTGAAATCCTGCCAAATTCTGTCAAGATGTTAGGTACCCATTTTTATTCCCTTCCTTCGAGTTGGTACCTGGACGAAACGAACCACTTTTAAGTTTGTTTGGGCATTCAACTCCGCCCAAAAGCATAAATTACCCACTCGAGCGGTGCCTCCCTGGACGGTTTCTGAGAATAAACTGAATTTTTCTCGCATTAAAAAACGAACGACCGGTCGTTTTTATTAAATTGGTTGTGTCTGTAAGATGCTGTAATTTTCTCATAATCGCCACGGTTCCCAAGTGGCAAAGAAATGGTTTTTAAACATTTTCCTCGAATATTTAACAAATATTTTTATGACAGTTTTGGTCATATTTTGGAAATGTAGCTAAAAAGCATTTAAAAAATATTTTATGACACTTTTGTTAATATTTTAGAAATATTTCAGAGAAACAGTTAAAAAATATCTTTTTAAAACACTGCAGAAATATTTTTATGGCAGTTTTGTTAATATTTTAGAAATATTTAAAGCAATATATTTAAAAATATTTTTTTCTCTAATAAACACTTGCTGACAATAAAATCCAATTAACAATTCACACAATGACCGATACATTTCCTAAATCGCCGATTTTAGAACGATTTCTGAAAAACGTGTAAAAATATCTTTTTATCTTTTTCATTAATATTTTAGGAATATTTCAAAAAAATATTTTTAAAAATCTTCAAAACTTTTAAAAAGTATTTTTATGACAGTTTTGGAATATTTTAGAGATATTTTTAAAAAAACGTTTAAAACATGTTTCTTCAAAACATTTCAAAAGTATTTTTACGGCACTCTTATTAATATTTTAGAAATATTTCTTCAATACATTTAAAAAATATGTTTTTCTCTAATAAACACTTTCCGACAATAAAATCTAATTGACAATTTACACAATGACCGATACATTTTCTAAATCGCCAATTTTAGAAATATTTCTAAAAAATATGTAAAACATTTCTTTTCGAGACATTTTTAAGATTTTTTAAAAATATTTTCTTGAAACATTCGTAAAATATCAGCAAAAGTGTCATAAAAATTTTTTTTAAATGTTTTCTTGAAATATTCCTAAAATATTAGCAAAAGTGTCATAAAAATACTTTGCAAATGTTTTGAAGAAATATTTTTTAAATGTTTTTTTTTAAATATCTCTAAAATACAGAGGAGTTCGAATATAATGGACTCGCTTATAGTGAATTTCCGGTTATAGTGAAGGCTATTTCAAATACCAAAAAATCTTCCCATAATAAACATTAAGCATTTTGTGTTTCGTTTATAATGAACCTCGGATAAAGTGAACCAATTTTGATGCATTTTTCAAGTTCACTTAATCCGGACTTCACTGCATTAACAAAAGTGTCGTAAAAATATTTACTAAATGTTTTAAAAAGATATTTTTACACGTTTTTCAGAAATATTTCTTCAATACATTTAAAAAATATGTTTTTCTCTAATAAACACTTTCCGACAATAAAATCTAATTGACAATTTACAACAATGACCGATACGTTTTCTAAATCGCCGATTTTAGAACGATTTCTGAAAAACGCGCAAAAATATCTTTTTAAAACATTTCAAAAATCTTTTTATGGCACTCTTGTTGATATTTTAGAAATATTTCAGAGAAACATTTAAAGAACGTTTCTTCCAAACATTTAAAAAGTATTTTTATGGCCCTTTTGTTAACATTTTATAAATATTTCTAAAAAACGTACGAAAATTTTTCTTTCTCTAATAAACACTTTCCGACAATAAAATCTAATTGACAATTTACAACAATGACCGATACGTTTTTTAAATCGCCGATTTTAGAACGATTTCTGAAAAACGTGTAAAAATATCTTTTTATCTTTTTCATTAATATTTTAGGAATATTTCAAAAAAATATTTTTAAAAATCTTCAAAACTTTTAAAAAGTATTTTTATGGCAGTTTTGGAATATTTTAGAAATATTTTTTAAAAAACGTTTAAAACATGTTTCTTCAAAACATTTCAAAAGTATTTTTACGGCACTCTTATTAATATTTTAGAAATATTTCAAAAAAACAATTAAAAAATATGTCTTCAAAACATTTAAAGAGTATTTTTATGACACTCTTGTTAATATTTTAGAAATATTTAAAACAATACGTTTTCTAAATCCCCAATTTTGGAAATATTTCAAAAAAACATTTAAGACATATTTCTTCAAATCATTCGAAAAGTATTTTTATGACACTTTTGCTGATATCTTAGAGATGCTTCAAAAAAATATTTAAAAAAATCTTCAAAACCTTAAAAAAATAGTTTTCGCTTCCCTCGAACTTTATTAGACTATTTATTGGAGTGAATTACACATCTGGATTTTTTTAAATCGTTTAATAGTCGCGGGCTATTTTAGGAGCCATCGCCGATTGAATGTGACCTTTTCAATTGTCTCTGCGAATTTAATTTATTCTTCTGCTTCCCAATTAATATTTCGACACAAAGCGAGAAAAGCCACTGTGAAGCGCTTTCCGCGCTGAACTTTAAAAACCGAACGAAACTTTCCATGTGTGTTTCGATTTCATAATTTAACTGTTCGGTGCGTCGCTTCTGGAACGCATTACAACGCCAACATAAAACATGGCACATCTGTTCAACATAACATATCATAAATCCTGTTTATTTACACGACTTTTCAATATCGCAAATACAGTTTTATTAACCATTTCGGCGCTTTAATGGGAACAATATTCCAAATTATCGTTGATCTGAAAATGCAAGAAATTAAAAAAACTTGAAATTTCAACATTTTTCTCGAAATTTCAACATTTTCTTGAAATTTTGAACATTTTTCTCGAAATTTCAACATTTTTTTTGAAATTTTGAACATTTTTCTCGAAATTTCAACATTTTCTTGAAATTTTGAATATTCTTCTTGAAATTTCAACATTTTTCTCGAAATTTCAACATTTTCTTGAAATTTTGAACATTTTTCTCGAAATTTCAACATTTTTTTTGAAATTTTGAACATTTTCCTCGAAATTTCAACATTTTCTTGAAATTTTGAACATTCTTCTTGAAATTTCAACATTTTTCTCGAAATTTCAACATTTTCTTGAAATTTTGAACATTTTTCTCGAAATTTCAACATTTTTTTTGAAATTTTGAACATTTTTCTCGAAATTTCAACATTTTCTTGAAATTTTGAACATTCTTCTTGGAATTTCAATATTTTTTTTGAAATTCCGAACATTTCTCTTGAATTTCGACATTTTTTCAAACGTCACCCAAATTTCGCCGAAAATAATTTCCGTTTTTAAATTATGCTTCTTTTTTTCGGTTTTTGAAGGTTCCACAAGTTTCATTTTCACTGTGGAGATTAATTAAAGTTGTCCTAAATTAAATATGCTGTAGTGTTTAAAAAGCGGACTTCCTGGTAGTTGCAGTTTGCAGATAGGCTTCCACTTCCTTGATAAACTTGCGCATATTTAAATCCGAATGAAAAGCACAATTTAAAAAGTCTCATTTTTGAGACAAGTGTCATGAAAATACTTTTCGAATATTTTGAAGAAATATGTTTTAAATGTTTTTTTGAAATATTTCTAAAATATTAACAAGAGCCTCATAAAAATACTCTTTAAATGTTTTGAAGACATTTTTTTAATTGTTTTTTTGGAATATTTTTTAAAATATTAACAAGAGTGCCATAAAAAGATTTTTGGAATTTTGGAAAATAGATTTTTGCGCGTTTTTCAGAAATCGTTCTAAAATCGGCGATTTAAAAAAACGTATCGGTCATTGTTGTAAATTGTTAATTGGATTTTATTGTCAGCAAGTGTTTACTAGAGAAACAAATATTTTATTTCAAATACTTCTAAAATATCAGCAAAAGTGCCATAAAAATCCTTTTCAAATGTTTTGAAGAAATATGTTTTAAATGCTTTCTTGGAATATTTCTAAAATATTAACAAAAGTGTCATAAAAATATCTTTGAAACGTTTTGAATAAATATCTTTTAAACGCTTTTACTAATATTTTAGAAATATTAACAAAGTGTCATAAAAATATTCTCGAAACGTTTTAAAAAGATGTTTTTTATAAATATTTTTAAAATTGGGTATTTAGGAAACGTATCGGTCATTGTTGTAAATTGTTAATTGGAATTTATTGTCAGAGAAAAAAACGTTTTTTAAATATTTTTTTGAAATATTTCTAAACTATTAACAAAAGTGTCATAAAAATATTCTTCAAATGTTTTAAAAAGATATTCTTCACATGTTTTTAGGAATATTTCTAAAATTGGGGATTTAGAAAACGTATCGGTCATTGCGTAAATTGTCAATTATATTTTATTGTCAGAGAGAAAAATATTTTTTAAATGTTTTTAAAAGAAATATTTTTTAAATGTTTGGAAGAAATATTTTAAAAAAATCTTTTATAAATATTTCTACAATATTAACAAGAGTGTCATAAAAATATTCTAGAAATGTTTTGAAAAGATATTTTTACATATTTTTTAAAAATATTTCTAAAATTGGTGACTTAGACAATGTATCGGTCATTGTGTAAATTGTTAATTAGATTTTGTGGTCAGCAAGTGTTTATTAGAGAAAAAAATATTTTATTTCAAATATCTCTAAAATATCATAAAAATACTTTTCGAATGTGTTGAAGAAATATGTTTCAAATGTATTTTTGAAATATTTCTAGAATATTAACAGGAGTGTCATAAAAATACTCTTCAAATGTTTAGAACACATATTTTTTAATTGTTTTTTTTGGAATATTTCTAAAATATTAACAATAGTGCCGTAAAAATACTTTTGAAATGTTTTGAAGAAATATGTTTTAAACGTTTTTTTAAAAATATTTCTAAAATATTCCAAAACTGTCATAAAAACACTTTTTAAAAGTTTTGAAGATTTTTAAAAATATTTTTTTGAAACATTCCTAAAATATCAATAAAACTGCCATAAAAATATTTTTGAAACGTTTTAAAAAGATATTTTTACGCGTTTTTCAGAAATCGTTCTAAAATCGGCGATTTAGGAAATGTATCGGTCATTGTATGAATTGTTAATTAGATTTTATTGCCAGCAAGTGTTTATTAGAGAAAAAACGGGGAGCAACATGTTGTTCATTGCGACAGTGGCGCGCCTTTATGCTAACTTATTATAAGCGTTAAAATTGCCGATCCCAATTAATTCATTGAAGCAGTTACAAGGACGCTCGGTGGCATAAATTAGTGCCACTTAAACTGTAATTGCGCGCTGTACGAACTTGCGTCTTGTCGTAGCCAATAGCGATTGGGGAAATTAGTGAAAATCGTGAAAATCGTGAAAAATGATATAGTTAATTGCATCAGTAATTATCGCCAACTTATTGTCGATGATTTATTGCTGCCACTTTATGCATTGTATTTTAATAATAAATGACCTTGTTTGCTGTTATCTCGGGAAGTTGAATATAAAACAGCAACAGCCGGAAGACAAAAAATAAAAGCGTGCGGTTTAATTAATTAATGATCAAATTTGCGACTGGAAAATTTTTAATCACCGAATTTGTTCTTAAAGATTACAAAAAATTAAATTAAATTGTCAAGTGTCATTAGAACTTGTCGCTTCATCGAAAAACAAACTTAAATCATCTAAATTGTCTTCAAAGTTCTAAAATAATTCAATCACATTGTCAGAACTTTACAAATATTCTTCCGTTCGTCGAATTTGTCTTCAAATCGGAAATAAAAATTAAATTAAATGTGAACTTTTATTGGAATTGTTTGCTTCATCGGAAACAAAATTCTAATCACCGAATTTGCGTTCAAAGTTTAAAAAAGGATTAAATTCGAAGGCCAACTGTGATTTAGAACTTATTCCTTCATCGAAAAACAAATTTTGATCACCGAATCTGTCTTCAAAGTTCCAAAATAATTCAATCAGATTGTCAGAACTTTAGAAACATTCTTCTGATCGCCGAATTTGTCTTCAAATTGATGAAAACATTAAATTAGCTGCAAACTTTCATTAGAACTGTGTGGTTTATTAGAAAAAAATTCTAATCGCCAAATTTGAGTTCAAAGATTACAAAAAAATTAAATTAGATGGTCAAGTGTCATTAGAACTTGTCGCTTCATCGAAAAACAAACTTAAATCATCTAAATTGTCTTCAAAGTTCTAAAATAATTCAATCACATTGTCAGAACTTTACAAATATTCTTCCGTTCGTCGAATTTGTCTTCAAATCGGAAATAAAAATTAAATTAAATGTGAACTTTTATTGGAATTGTTTGCTTCATCGGAAACAAAATTCTAATCACCGAATTTGCGTTCAAAGTTTAAAAAAGGATTAAATTCGAAGGCCAACTGTGATTTAGAACTTATTCCTTCATCGAAAAACAAATTTTGATCACCGAATCTGTCTTCAAAGTTCCAAAATAATTCAATCAGATTGTCAGAACTTTAGAAACATTCTTCTGATCGCCGAATTTGTCTTCAAATTGATGAAAACATTAAATTAGCTGCAAACTTTCATTAGAACTGTGTGGCTTATTAGAAAAAAATTCTAATCGCCAAATTTGAGTTCAAAGATTACAAAAAAAATTAAATTAGATGGTCAAGTGTCATTAGAACTTGTCGCTTCATCGAAAAACAAACTTAGATCATCGAATTTGTCTTCAAAGTTCTAAAATAATTCAATCGGATTGTCAGAACCTTACAAACATTCCTTCGTTCGTCGAATTTGTCTTCAAATCGGAAATAAAAATTAAATTAAATGTGAACTTTTATTGGAATTGTTTGCTTCATCGGAAACAAAATTCTAATATTCCCAAAAAGCATTTCGATAATGTTTCTTCAGAACATTGAAAAAACATTTTCACGACACTTTCGCCAGCAGTTTAGAAATATTTCCAAAAAAAATCTCTTAAAATGATTAAAGAAATGTAATTTCGAGAGTTTTCCGATTTTTTTGTTGTTTCGATGCAAAATGCAACATTCTTGGAACATGAAGATTTTGTTTTTATGCAAACCTAAAATTTTATGAATATATGCAGAAGCATTTTTCTTCTCGATATAAATCTCTAATATTTCTTGAATGGTACAAAAATAAATATTTTTTCTTTACGTTTTCCAAACACATTTTATAAATATTAAGTAACACAATGTTTACTACTTCCAGGACAGTGTGACTTTGACAAATCCGCTCAGTTTCGGATTTTGTGGTTTAGCAGTTTTTTATTATTATTATTTGTGTGTTCTTTTCGAAACCGCAGATAACAACAAGTTTGCTGAACTCGGTCGCATTATCACACACTGTAATATCGACCTGCAGGTAATTAGTTTTGCGCCGACAAGAAAATAAATGGCGCTTTGTTCGTGTCAGAAAAATATTTCTTCAATGTTCGAGCAAAATGTTTTTAAATGTTTTTTTTCTAAAATATTAACAAGAGTGCCATAAAAATATTTTTTAAATGTTTTGGAGAAATATTTTTTATGCGTTTTTTGAGATATTTCTAAAATATTAACAAAAGTGGCAGAAAAATATTTTTTAAATGTTCTGAAGAAATATTTTTAAATGTTTTTTAGGAACATTTCCAAGATATTAACAAGAGTGCCACAAAATGTTTTTTAAATGTTTCGGAGATATATTTTTATGCGATTTTTCAAAACACTTCTAAAATATTAACAAGAGTGTCATAAAAGCATTTTTTAAATGCTCTGACAAAATATTTTTAAATGTTTTTTGGGAATATTTCTAAAATATTAACAAGAGTGCCATAAAAATATTTTTTAAATGTTTTGGAGAAATATTTTTTGTGTTTTTCATAAATATATCTAAAATATTAACAAGAGCGTCGTAAAAATATTTTTTAAATGTTCTGAAGAAATATTTTGAAACGTTTTAAAAAGACATTTTTAACCGTTTTTCAGAAATATTCCTGAAATAACAAGAGCGCCGTAAAAATATTTTTTAACCTTTCCCAAGAAACACTTTTTAAACGTTTTGAGGAAATATTTTGTAAATATTAAATGTTAAATGTTCGCAAACATGTCATAAAAATATTCAACGAAAATATTTAAAAAATAGTTCTTTGCCACTAGGGAACCATATTTATTGAAATTATTAGAAAAATATATGAAGTACACGTAATAAAATAATGAAAAATAATGTTAAAAAAAAAAAATATGTATTTTTGTACATTCAAGAAATATCAGATTTACGTAATGAAATAAATATTTATTTTTGCATTATTCCAGAAATATTAGATTTATATCAAGAAAAAATATTTATTTTTCTATATTCAAAAATTATTAGATTTACATGAAAAAAATATGTATTTTTGTACATTCAAGAAATATCAGATTTACGTAATGAAATAAATATTTATTTTTGCATTATTCCAGAAATATTAGATTTATATCAAGAAAAAATATTTATTTTTCTATATTCAAAAATTATTAGATTTACATGAAAAAAATATGTATTTTTGTACATTCAAGAAATATCAGATTTACGTAATGAAATAAATATTTATTTTTGCATTATTCCAGAAATATTAGATTTATATCAAGAAAAAATATTTATTTTTCTATATTCAAAAATTATTAGATTTACATGAAAAAAATATGTATTTTTGTACATTCAAGAAATATCAGATTTACGTAATGAAATAAATATTTATTTTTGCATTATTCCAGAAATATTAGATTTATATCAAGAAAAAAATATTTATTTTTCTATATTCATGAAATATTAGGTTTACATGGAAAAAATTCCTTTATATTTAAGAAATATTACATTTTGTGTCGAATAAAAATTTCAAAAAATCAAAAACCGAAATAATATTATATTGTTAATTAATAAGACATTATTTGGTTTGCGTCAAAGCCAGAAGCGGCGCTGCCAGGCCAAACCGGTCAATAGAAGATGAATAAATATGTTGTATTATTATTACATTGCAATATATTATTTTGGATATTATTTTTCATTACTTTATTATATGTATGTACTTCATATATTTTTCTAGTAATTTCAATAAATATGGTTCGCTAGTGGCAAAGAAATATCTTTTAAATATTTTCGTTGAATATTTTTATGTTAATATTCTGGAAATCTTTTTAAAAAACATTTCAAAAATATTTTCTCAAACATTTACAAAATATTTCTTCAAAACATTTAAAAAGTGTTTCTTAAAAAGATTTGAAAATTATTTTTAAGGCATTCTTGTTAATATTTTAGAAACATTTCTGGAAAACGTCTAAAAATATCTTTTTAAGACATTTCAAAAATATTTTTCAGCCACTTTTGTTAATATTTTAGAAATATTTCAAAAAGCGCATAAAAAATATATCTCGAAAACATTTAAAAAATATTTTTATGGCGCTCTTTTTAATATTTTAGAAACATTCCTAAAAAACATTTAAAAATATTCCTTCAGAACATTGAAAAAATATTTTCACGACACTTTTGCCAATATTGTATAGAAACATTTCTAAAAAACGTTTAAACAATATTTTCACGACACTTTTGCCAATATTTTAGGAATATTCCTAAAAAACATTTAAAAATAATTCTTCAGAACATTTAAACAATATTTTTATGGCGCTCTTTTTAATATTTTAGAAACATTCCTAAAAAACATTTAAAAATATTCCTTCAGAACATTGAAAAAATATTTTCACGACACTTTTGCCAATATTGTATAGAAACATTTCTAAAAAACATTTAAACAATATTTTCACGACACTTTTGCCAATATTTTAGGAATACTCCTAAAAAAACATTTAAAAATAATTCTTCAGAACATTTAAACAATATTTTTATGGCTCTTTTGTTAATATTTTCGAGATATTTCTTCAAAACATTTAAAAAACACCATTTTAAAACATTTCAAAAATATTTCTTCAGAACATTTAAAAAAAAGTTTTCTGTCACTTTTGCCAATATTTTAGGAATATTCCTAAAAAAACATTTAAAAATAATTCTTCAGAACATTTAAACAATATTTTTATGGCGCTCTTTTTAATATTTTAGAAACATTCCTAAAAAACATTTAAAAATATTCCTTCAGAACATTGAAAAAATATTTTCACGACACTTTTGCCAATATTGTATAGAAACATTTCTAAAAAACGTTTAAACAATATTTTCACGACACTTTTGCCAATATTTTAGGAATATTCCTAAAAAACATTTAAAAAGAATTCTTCAGAACATTTAAACAATATTTTTATGGCGCTCTTTTTAATATTTTAGAAACATTCCTAAAAAACATTTAAAAATATTCCTTCAGAACATTGAAAAAATATTTTCACGACACTTTTGCCAATATTGTATAGAAACATTTCTAAAAAACGTTTAAACAATATTTTCACGACACTTTTGCCAATATTTTAGGAATATTCATAAAAAACATTTAAAAATAATTCTTCAGAACATTTAAACAATATTTTCATGGCGCTCTTTTTAATATTTTAGAAACATTCCTAAAAAACATTTAAAAATATTCCTTCAGAACATTGAAAAAATATTTTCACGACACTTTTGCCAATATTGTATAGAAATATTTCTAAAAAACGTTTAAACAATATTTTCACGACACTTTTGCCAATATTTTAGGAATATTCCTAAAAAACATTTAAAAAGAATTCTTCAGAACATTTAAACAATATTTTTATGGCGCTCTTTTTAATATTTTAGAAACATTCCTAAAAAACATTTAAAAATATTCCTTCAGAACATTGAAAAAATATTTTCACGACACTTTTGCCAATATTGTATAGAAACATTTCTAAAAAACGTTTAAACAATATTTTCACGACACTTTTGCCAATATTTTAGGAATATTCATAAAAAACATTTAAAAATAATTCTTCAGAACATTTAAACAATATTTTCATGGCGCTCTTTTTAATATTTTAGAAACATTCCTAAAAAACATTTAAAAATATTCCTTCAGAACATTGAAAAAATATTTTCACGACACTTTTGCCAATATTGTATAGAAACATTTCTAAAAAACGTTTAAACAATATTTTCACGACACTTTTGCCAATATTTTAGGAATATTCATAAAAAACATTTAAAAATAATTCTTCAGAACATTTAAACAATATTTTCATGGCGCTCTTTTTAATATTTTAGAAACATTCCTAAAAAACATTTAAAAATATTCCTTCAGAACATTGAAAAAATATTTTCACGACACTTTTGCCAATATTGTATAGAAATATTTCTAAAAAACGTTTAAACAATATTTTCACGACACTTTTGCCAATATTGTATAGAAGTATTTCTAAAAAACGTTTAAACAATATTTTCACGACACTTTTGCCAATATTTTAGGAATATTCCTAAAAAACATTTAAAAAGAATTCTTCAGAACATTTAAACAATATTTTTATGGCGCTCTTTTTAATATTTTAGAAACATTCCTAAAAAACATTTAAAAATATTCCTTCAGAACATTGAAAAAATATTTTCACGACACTTTTGCCAATATTGTATAGAAACATTTCTAAAAAACGTTTAAACAATATTTTCACGACACTTTTGCCAATATTTTAGGAATATTCCTAAAAAACATTTAAAAATAATTCTTCAGAACATTTAAACAATATTTTTATGGCGCTCTTTTTAATATTTTAGAAAAATTCCTAAAAAACATTTTTAAATATTTTCTCAGAACATTTAAAAAATATTTTTATGGCACTTTTGTTAATATTTTAGAAATATTCCTAAAAAACATTTAAAAATATTTTCTCAGAACATTTAAAAAATATTTTTATGGCACTTTTGTTAATATTTTAGAAAAATTCCTAAAAAACATTTTTAAATATTTTCTCAGAACATTTAAAAAATATTTTTATGGCACTTTTGTTAATATTTTAGAAAAATTCCTAAAAAACATTTTTAAATATTTTCTCAGAACATTTAAAAAATATTTTTATGGCACTTTTGTTAATATTTTAGAAAAATTCCTAAAAAACATTTTTAAATATTTTCTCAGAACATTTAAAAAATATGTTTATGGCACTTTTGTTAAAATTTTAGAAATATTCCTAAAAAACATTCAAAAATATTTTCTCAGAACATTTAAAAAATATTTTTATGGCACTTTTGTTAATATTTTAGAAATATTCCTAAAAAACATTCAAAAATATTTTCTCAGAACATTTAAAAAATATTTTTATGGCACTTTTGTTAATATTTTAGAAATATTCCTAAAAAACATTTAAAAATATTTTCTCAGAACATTTAAAAAATATTTTTATGGCACTTTTGTTAATATTTTAGAAATATTCCTAAAAAACATTTAAAAATATTTTCTCAGAACATTTAAAAAATATTTTTATGGCACTTTTGTTAATATTTTAGAAATATTCCTAAAAAACATTCAAAAATATTTTCTCAGAACATTTAAAAAATATTTTTATGGCGCTCTTGTCAATATTTTAGAAGTATTTCTGAAAAACATTTAAAAATATCTTTTTAAAACATTTAAAAATAATTCTTCAGAACATTTAAACAATATTTGTATGGCACTCTTGTTAATATTTTCGAGACATTTCTTCAAAGCATTTAATAAACAGCGT
This sequence comes from Dascillus cervinus, assembly GCA_949768715.1. NCBI lineage: Eukaryota > Metazoa > Arthropoda > Insecta > Coleoptera > Dascillidae > Dascillus > Dascillus cervinus. The sequence goes on along the minus strand of OX458323.1, from coordinate 42,129,815 downwards.
TTTAAAACATTTCAAAAATATTCCTTCAGAACATTCAAAAAATATTTTCACGACACTTTCGCCAGCATTTTAGAAACATTTCCAAGAAAATGTCTCTTAAAAAGATCAAAGAAATATTATTTCGAGATTTTTTCGATACAAAATGCAACATTCTTGGAACATGCAGATTTTATTTTTATGCAAACCTAAAATTTATGAATATGCAGAAACCTTTTGCTTCTCGACATAAATCTGATATTTCTTGAATGCACAAAAATAAATATTTTTTCTTCGCGTTTTTTAAACATATTTTATAAACATTAAGTGAACATTGTGTGACTTTGGGATTTGGGATTTTGTGGTTTAGCAGTTTTTTATTATTATTAGCACTTATCGTTTTATGTGCGCTTCTTTTATGTGTTCTTTTCGAAACCGCAGATAAAACAACAAGTTTGCCGAACTCGGCCGCATTATCACACACTGCAATATCGACCTGCAGGTTTTGCGCCGACAAGAATCGCCTCACTTTTCTAAAAAATGAATAAATAGCGCTTTGTTCTTGGAAAAACGAGTTTCTCCCTCAGGAGATGCGCAGCCTGAATTTCCCCTTCGCAAAGCCTCTGCGCCGCAATAACCGTAACTCACATTCATAGCGCGATTTGAGCGCGCGAAAGTGGCCCTTGTGCGACGTTGCCGCACGGCCCACGCGACACAAAGGACGAAGGGCCGCTGTCGCATGCGCAACGAGGTTTCCTTTGTCCCAAATTCGGCGTACTTGATTCTATTTCTCGTTGGGTAATGAGAGGCAGCCTGCGTTTTCGTGAGTTGATCCAGGTGGCGCATTTGCACACAATGGCGGGTTGGGGTCAATTTTTTGGGTTAATTTCATGGTAAACGATGCGCGATTTGTCACTGTTTTTTTAATCGCGATTTGGACATGATTCATACACGATGCATAAATTAATTTTGTGATTTGCCCCAAAATCGAAACGTTTTGCGTCTAATTTTGTGATTTGACCGAAAGTCGAAACGTTTTGCGTCTAATTTTGTGATTTGTTCGAAAGTCGAAACGTTTTGCATCTAATTTTGTGATTTGACCGAAAGTCGAAACGTTTTGCGTCTAATTTTGTGATTTGACCGAAAGTCGAAACGTTTTGCGCATAAATGTTGGCAAAAGTGTTATAAAAATATTTTTTAAATGTTTCAAAAAGATAGTTTGTAAATATTTTTAAACTGTTTGTTTGAAATATTGCTGAAATGTTAACAAGAGTGTCGTAAAAATATTTTTTAAATGTTTAGAAGAAATGATTTTTAAATGTTTTTTTGAAATATTTCTAAAATGTTGACGAAAGTGTTATAAAAATATATTTTAAATGTTCTGAAGAAATATTTTGGAAATGTTTTGACGAAATATTTTTAAAATGCTTTCTAGAAATGTAATTAGATGTAATAGAAATGTGATTTGCCCGAAAATCGAAACATTTCGCATATAAATGTTGACGGAAGTATTATAAAAATATTTTTTAAATGTTTCAAAAAGATATTTTTTAAATGTTTTGAAGAAATATTTTTTAAATGCTTTCTAGAAATGCAATTTGCCCAAAAGTCGAAACATTTTGCATATAATTTTGTGATTTGCTCGAAAGTCGAAACGTTTTGCGTCTAATTTTGTGATTTGCCCGAAAGTCGAAACGTTTTGCGCATAAATGTTGGCAAAAGTGTTATAAAAATATTTTTTAAATGTTTCAAAAAGATAGTTTGTAAATATTTTTAAACTGTTTGTTCGAAATATTGCTGAAATGTTAACAAGAGTGTCGTAAAAATACTTTTTAAATGTTTAGAAGAAATGATTTGTTTTTTTGAAATATTTCTAAAATGTTGACGAAAGTGTTATAAAAATATATTTTAAATGTTCTGAAGAAATATTTTGGAAATGTTTTGACGAAATATTTTTAAAATGCTTTCTAGAAATGTAATTAGATGTAATAGAAATGTGATTTGCCCGAAAATCGAAACATTTCGCATATAAATGTTGACGAAAGTATCATAAAAATATTTTTTAAATGTTTCAAAAAAATATTTTTAAATGTTGTGAAGAAATATTTATGAAATGGTTGAAAAAGAGTATTTTTACATGATTTTGTTAGAAATATTTCTAAAATATTAACAAGAGTGTCATAAAAATAGTTTTTAAATGCTTTCTAGAAATGTAATTAAATGTAATAGAAATGTAATTTGTCCGAAAATCGAAACATTTTACATATAATTTTGTAATTTGCCCCAAAATCGAAACATTTTGCATCTAATTTTGTGATTTGCTTGAAAATCGAGTGTCGTAAAAATATTTTTTAAATGTTTTGAAGAAATATTTTTTAAATGCTTTCTAAAAATGTAATTAAATGTAATAGAAATGCAATTTGTCCGAAAGTCGAAACATTTTGCATACAATTTTGTGATTTGCCCAAAATTCGAAACATTTTACATATAATTTTGTAATTTGCCCCAAAATCGAAACATTTTGCATCTAATTTTGTGATTTGCTCGAAAATCAAAACATTTTGCACATCATTTTGTAATTTATCCCAAAATCGAACATTTTGCATATAAATGTTGACGAAAGTGTTATAAAAATATTTTTTAAATGTTCTGAAGAATTATTTTTTAAATGTTTCAAAATGATATTTATTAAATGTTTTGAAGAAATATTTTTTAAATGCTTTCTAGAAATGTAATTAAATGTAATAGAAATCTAATTTGCCCGAAAATCGAAACATTTTGCATCTAATTTTGTAATTTGCCCGAAAGTCGAAACGTTTTGAATCTAATTTTGTGATTTGCCCAACAATCGAAACATTTTGTATATAAATGTTGACAAAAGTGTCATAAATATATTTTTTAAATGTTTCAAAAAGATATTTTTCAATTGTTTTGAAGAAATATTTTTTAAATGCTTTCTAGAAATGTAATTAAATGTAATAGAAATGTAATTTACCTGAAAATCGAAACATTTTGCATCTAATTTTGTAATTTCCCCAAAAATCGAAACATTTTGCATCTAATTTTGTAATTTGGCCAAAAATCGAAACATTTTGCATCTAATTTTGTAATTTGCCCCAAAGTCGAAACATTTTGCATGTAATTTTGTAATTTTTTTGCATTTTCGAATCAAATTGTCGGTTTTCTCTTTTGTCTTGTTTCGCAACCCTCGCAGGGACGCAACCCCAAACCTAAACGAACGAAACTTTGCGGGGCGATAGAGTCAAGGACAAGCGCGATTCGAGTCAGCTGACGACGTTCGACGTTCGACAATTTCCTAAAAGAATGCTCATTTTGGAGAAATATTTTTTCAATGTTTTTTTGGAAATGCTTCTAAAATGGTGACGAAATGGGCGTAAAAATGTTTTGAAGAAATATTTTTTAAATTTTTTTGGAAATATTCCTAAAATATTAACAAATGTATCATAAAAATATTGTTTAAATGTCCTAAAGAAATATTTTTAAATGTTTTTTAGGAATATTTCTAAAATATTAGCAAAAGTGTCGTGAAAATATTGTTTAAATGTTTTGAAGAAATATTTTTAAATGCTTTTTAGGAATATTTCTAAAATATTAGTGCCATAAAAATATTGTTTAAATGTTTGGAAGAAATATTTTAAAAAAATCTTTTAGAAATGTTTCTAAAATATTAACAAGAGTGTCGTAAAAATAGTTTTTAAATGTTCTAGCAGAAATACTATTAAAATGTTTCAAAACGATATTTTTTTAATGTTTTTTAGAAATATTTCCAAAATATTAACAAGTGTCATAAAAATATTCTTTAAATATTCAACGAAAATATTTAAAAAATATTTCTTTGCCACTAGCGAACCATATTTATTGAACTTATTAGAAAAATACATGAACTACATATAATAAAATAACAAAAAATAATATCCAAAATAATATATTGCAACGTGATAATAATACAACATATTTATTCATTTTCTATTGACCGGTTTGGCCTGGCAGCGCCGCTTCTGGCTTTGACGCGAACCAAATAATTTCCTATTAATTATATCTGATTGTCTCACCGAATTACACAATATAACATTATTTCGGATTTTGATTTTTTGAACTTTTTATTCGACACAATATGTAATATTTTGTGAACATAGATTTTTTTTCATGTAAATCTAATATTTTATGAAAATGCGGAAACAAATAGTTTTTCTTAACATAAATCTCGAATGTACAAAAATAAATATTTTTCTCTTTACGCAAATCTAATATTTTTTTCCTACAGAAAAAAAAATAGGTTTCCTCGACATAATTTCTCGAATGTCAAAAAAAAAAAAATTTTCCTTACATAAATCCAATATTTTTAAACATGCAAAAATAAATATATTTTAAAAACATTTTAAAAATAGAAACATTTGAAAAGATTTATTTGAAATATTTCAGATTTATTTGAAATATTTCAGAAATAGAAATATTTGAAAAGATTTTATAAACATTAAACAAATATTGTATGTTATTAGTCATTTTCAGAAATAGAAATATTTGAAATATTTCAGAAATAGAAATATTTGAAAAGATTTATTTCAAATATTTCAGATTTATTTGAAATTTATTTGAAATTTATTAATATTTGAAATTTAATTTAATATTTGATTTAATATTTAATTTAATATTTGAAATTTATTAATATTTGAAATTTATTTGAAATATTTGAAAAGATTTTATAAACATTAAACAAATATTGTATGTTATTAGTCATTTTCAGGTTCTTGTAGATTAGCAATCTTCACGTGTAACACGAAGTCATAAATGCTTTTTATTACAGGAAAATTTTTGTTTTATCTTCGAAAATCAAGGACAAAAAAATCTTTTCGCCGCCGTTCAGCAAACACCCTGTATACTGGCAACTCAATCATTACCAAATTGAAAAAGAACAGGTTATGACCTGCGCCCACATTCAGAAAAGTTGGCCTGTTCCTCACGCAGCATCCGCTCAGCTGATCCAACAAGAGAGACAAAAAACGAGAAACGGGTTCATCGCCCAACCACAATATCCGCACCGCCAAGAAAAAATCCCAACTTCAGCTCTTGCGCTCCGCAGAGGCGGCCATTTTGAGAACTACAACTAACCGGCAGAGCTAGAAACCCGAGACCCACATTTTGCTGTTGTTTACGGCGATGCGCGGCTTCGCTACCTGCTCTTCTTTTAGTTCTTTGTCGTTTCAGGTGTTTTTCATTGGAAAAGTTTGGAACCGCCAGAAACTCTCTGGCGATTGGGCCAAAGTGGCCGCAATTGGCGATTAAAGTGGCCGCTACAATCTTCCAAAAATCAAGACACGGCCAATTCGGCGAAGATTCGCAAGAAAATCGCGTTGAATCGTTCGTTCGGTTGAGAAACTTGTTTTTGTTTGTTTGTTCGCTGGAGGCTTCGTGTTTCGGTTCCAGGCCATTAAATTTAACTGGTTGTTAAAATAAATACTGTTTGGGATGAAAAACAACGCCGATCATATGTTGGATGCGTTACATCAGCGGCTTATTTTCGTTCTGCGTTGAGTTTCGTTTTGCAATTTGATTTTTTCGGCGATTTGGAGAATGTTCTAAAATTCTGACAATCTGAAATTGTTTTAGAGCTTTGAGGACAAATTCGGCGATCAAAATTTGTTTTTCGATGAAGCGAAAAGTTCTAATGACACTTGACAATTTAATTTAATTTTTTGTAATCTTTAAAAACAAATTCGGTGATTAGAAAATTGAAAATGGAAAACGGAATTGGTAAATGGAAAATTGATACAGCACATTAAAGATAGAAAAGGACAACCGGAAATGGATAAGGAAGATGGAAATGGAAAATTGAAAATGGAAAACCGAAATGGTAAATGGAAGATTGAAATGGTAAATGAAAAATGACAATAACTGAGATAATGAGTTTATTCCATTAAAAAATAGTGCAATTGTGAATTTTTAAGAAAATACTGTCTTCAAATTGGAAATAAAAATTAAGGTAAATGTGAATTTTTATTAGAATTGTTTGTTTCATCGGAAACAAAATTCTAATCGCCGAATTTGCGTTCAAAATTTAAAAAAGAGTTAAACTCGAAGGCCAACTGTGATTTAGAACTTATTCCTTCATCGAAAAACAAATTTAAATCATCGAATTTGTCTTCAAAGTTCTAAAATAATTCAATCAGTTTGTCAGAACTTTAGAAACATTCTTCAGATCGCCGAATTTGTCTTCGAATTGATGAAAACATTAAATTAGCTGTAAACTTTCATTAGAACTGTGTGGTTTATTGGAAAACAATTTCTAATCACTCAATTTGTTTTTAAATATTACAAAAAATTGAATTAAATTGTCAAGTGTCATTAGAACTTGTCGCTTCATCGAAAAACAAATTTAGATCATCGAATTTGTCTTCAAACTTCTAAAATAGTTCAATCAGATTGTCAGAACTTTACAAACATTCCTCCGTTCGCCGAATTCGTCTTCAAATCGGAAATAAAAATTAAATTAAATGTGAAATTTTATGGGAATTGTTTGCTTCATCGGAAACAAAATTCTAATCACCGAATTTGCGTTCAAATTTTAAAAAAGAATTAAATTCGAAGGCCAACTGTGATTTAGAACTTATTCCTTCATCGAAATACAAATTTTGATCATCGAATTTGTGTTCAAAGTTCTAAAATAATTCAATCAGATTGTCAGAACTTTAGAAACATTCTTCTGATCGCCGAATTTGTCTTCAAATTGGAAATAAAAATTAAATTAAATGTGAACTTTTATTAGAATTGTTTGCTTCGTCGGAAACAAAATTCTAATCACCGAATTTGCGTTCAAATTTTAAAAAAGAATTAAATTCGAAGGCCAACTGTGATTTAGAACTTATTCCTTCATCGAAATACAAATTTTGATCATCGAATTTGTGTTCAAAGTTCTAAAATAATTCAATCAGATTGTCAGAACTTTAGAAACATTCTTCTGATCGCCGAATTTGTCTTCAAATTGGAAATAAAAATTAAATTAAATGTGAACTTTTATTAGAATTGTTTGCTTCGTCGGAAACAAAATTCTAATCACCGAATTTGCGTTCAAATTTTAAAAAAGAATTAAATTCGAAGGCCAACTGTGATTTAGAACTTATTCCTTCATCGAAATACAAATTTTGATCATCGAATTTGTCTTCAAAGTTCTAAAATAATTCAATCAGATTGTCAGAACTTTAGAAACATTCTTCTGATCGCCGAATTTGTCTTCAAATTGGAAATAAAAATTAAATTAAATGTGAACTTTTATTAGAATTGTTTGCTTCGTCGGAAACAAAATTCTAATCACCGAATTTGCGTTCAAATTTTAAAAAAGAATTAAATTCGAAGGCCAACTGTGATTTAGAACTTATTCCTTCATCGAAATACAAATTTTGATCATCGAATTTGTCTTCAAAGTTCTAAAATAATTCAATCAGATTGTCAGAACTTTAGAAACATTCTTCTGATCGCCGAATTTGTCTTCAAATTGGAAATAAAAATTAAATTAAATGTGAACTTTTATTAGAATTGTTTGCTTCGTCGGAAACAAAATTCTAATCACCGAATTTGCGTTCAAATTTTAAAAAAGAATTAAATTCGAAGGCCAACTGTGATTTAGAACTTATTCCTTCATCGAAATACAAATTTTGATCATCGAATTTGTGTTCAAAGTTCTAAAATAATTCAATCAGATTGTCAGAACTTTAGAAACATTCTTCTGATCGCCGAATTTGTCTTCAAATTGGAAATAAAAATTAAATTAAATGTGAACTTTTATTAGAATTGTTTGCTTCGTCGGAAACAAAATTCTAATCACCGAATTTGCGTTCAAATTTTAAAAAAGAATTAAATTCGAAGGCCAACTGTGATTTAGAACTTATTCCTTCATCGAAATACAAATTTTGATCATCGAATTTGTGTTCAAAGTTCTAAAATAATTCAATCAGATTGTCAGAACTTTAGAAACATTCTTCTGATCGCCGAATTTGTCTTCAAATTGGAAATAAAAATTAAATTAAATGTGAACTTTTATTAGAATTGTTTGCTTCGTCGGAAACAAAATTCTAATCACCGAATTTGCGTTCAAATTTTAAAAAAGAATTAAATTCGAAGGCCAACTGTGATTTAGAACTTATTCCTTCATCGAAATACAAATTTTGATCATCGAATTTGTCTTCAAAGTTCTAAAATAATTCAATCAGATTGTCAGAACTTTAGAAACATTCTTCTGATCGCCGAATTTGTCTTCAAATTGGAAATAAAAATTAAATTAAATGTGAACTTTTATTAGAATTGTTTGCTTCGTCGGAAACAAAATTCTAATCACCGAATTTGCGTTCAAATTTTAAAAAAGAATTAAATTCGAAGGCCAACTGTGATTTAGAACTTATTCCTTCATCGAAATACAAATTTTGATCATCGAATTTGTCTTCAAAGTTCTAAAATAATTCAATCAGATTGTCAGAACTTTAGAAACATTCTTCTGATCGCCGAATTTGTCTTCAAATTGGAAATAAAAATTAAATTAAATGTGAACTTTTATTAGAATTGTTTGCTTCGTCGGAAACAAAATTCTAATCACCGAATTTGCGTTCAAATTTTAAAAAAGAATTAAATTCGAAGGCCAACTGTGATTTAGAACTTATTCCTTCATCGAAATACAAATTTTGATCATCGAATTTGTGTTCAAAGTTCTAAAATAATTCAATCAGATTGTCAGAACTTTAGAAACATTCTTCTGATCGCCGAATTTGTCTTCAAATTGGAAATAAAAATTAAATTAAATGTGAACTTTTATTAGAATTGTTTGCTTCGTCGGAAACAAAATTCTAATCACCGAATTTGCGTTCAAATTTTAAAAAAGAATTAAATTCGAAGGCCAACTGTGATTTAGAACTTATTCCTTCATCGAAATACAAATTTTGATCATCGAATTTGTCTTCAAAGTTCTAAAATAATTCAATCAGATTGTCAGAACTTTAGAAACATTCTTCTGATCGCCGAATTTGTCTTCAAATTGGAAATAAAAATTAAATTAAATGTGAACTTTTATTAGAATTGTTTGCTTCGTCGGAAACAAAATTCTAATCACCGAATTTGCGTTCAAATTTTAAAAAAGAATTAAATTCGAAGGCCAACTGTGATTTAGAACTTATTCCTTCATCGAAATACAAATTTTGATCATCAAATTTGTCTTCAAAGTTCTAAAATAATTCAATCAGATTGTCAGAACTTTAGAAACATTCTTCTGATCGCCGAATTTGTCTTCAAATTGGAAATAAAAATTAAATTAAATGTGAACTTTTATTAGAATTGTTTGCTTCGTCGGAAACAAAATTCTAATCACCGAATTTGCGTTCAAATTTTAAAAAAGAATTAAATTCGAAGGCCAACTGTGATTTAGAACTTATTCCTTCATCGAAATACAAATTTTGATCATCGAATTTGTGTTCAAAGTTCTAAAATAATTCAATCAGATTGTCAGAACTTTAGAAACATTCTTCTGATCGCCGAATTTGTCTTCAAATTGGAAATAAAAATTAAATTAAATGTGAACTTTTATTAGAATTGTTTGCTTCGTCGGAAACAAAATTCTAATCACCGAATTTGCGTTCAAATTTTAAAAAAGAATTAAATTCGAAGGCCAACTGTGATTTAGAACTTATTCCTTCATCGAAATACAAATTTTGATCATCGAATTTGTGTTCAAAGTTCTAAAATAATTCAATCAGATTGTCAGAACTTTAGAAACATTCTTCTGATCGCCGAATTTGTCTTCAAATTGGAAATAAAAATTAAATTAAATGTGAACTTTTATTAGAATTGTTTGCTTCGTCGGAAACAAAATTCTAATCACCGAATTTGCGTTCAAATTTTAAAAAAGAATTAAATTCGAAGGCCAACTGTGATTTAGAACTTATTCCTTCATCGAAATACAAATTTTGATCATCGAATTTGTCTTCAAAGTTCTAAAATAATTCAATCAGATTGTCAGAACTTTAGAAACATTCTTCTGATCGCCGAATTTGTCTTCAAATTGGAAATAAAAATTAAATTAAATGTGAACTTTTATTAGAATTGTTTGCTTCGTCGGAAACAAAATTCTAATCACCGAATTTGCGTTCAAATTTTAAAAAAGAATTAAATTCGAAGGCCAACTGTGATTTAGAACTTATTCCTTCATCGAAATACAAATTTTGATCATCGAATTTGTCTTCAAAGTTCTAAAATAATTCAATCAGATTGTCAGAACTTTAGAAACATTCTTCTGATCGCCGAATTTGTCTTCAAATTGGAAATAAAAATTAAATTAAATGTGAACTTTTATTAGAATTGTTTGCTTCGTCGGAAACAAAATTCTAATCACCGAATTTGCGTTCAAATTTTAAAAAAGAATTAAATTCGAAGGCCAACTGTGATTTAGAACTTATTCCTTCATCGAAATACAAATTTTGATCATCGAATTTGTGTTCAAAGTTCTAAAATAATTCAATCAGATTGTCAGAACTTTAGAAACATTCTTCTGATCGCCGAATTTGTCTTCAAATTGGAAATAAAAATTAAATTAAATGTGAACTTTTATTAGAATTGTTTGCTTCGTCGGAAACAAAATTCTAATCACCGAATTTGCGTTCAAATTTTAAAAAAGAATTAAATTCGAAGGCCAACTGTGATTTAGAACTTATTCCTTCATCGAAATACAAATTTTGATCATCGAATTTGTCTTCAAAGTTCTAAAATAATTCAATCAGATTGTCAGAACTTTAGAAACATTCTTCTGATCGCCGAATTTGTCTTCAAATTGGAAATAAAAATTAAATTAAATGTGAACTTTTATTAGAATTGTTTGCTTCGTCGGAAACAAAATTCTAATCACCGAATTTGCGTTCAAATTTTAAAAAAGAATTAAATTCGAAGGCCAACTGTGATTTAGAACTTATTCCTTCATCGAAATACAAATTTTGATCATCGAATTTGTGTTCAAAGTTCTAAAATAATTCAATCAGATTGTCAGAACTTTAGAAACATTCTTCTGATCGCCGAATTTGTCTTCAAATTGGAAATAAAAATTAAATTAAATGTGAACTTTTATTAGAATTGTTTGCTTCGTCGGAAACAAAATTCTAATCACCGAATTTGCGTTCAAATTTTAAAAAAGAATTAAATTCGAAGGCCAACTGTGATTTAGAACTTATTCCTTCATCGAAATACAAATTTTGATCATCGAATTTGTGTTCAAAGTTCTAAAATAATTCAATCAGATTGTCAGAACTTTAGAAACATTCTTCTGATCGCCGAATTTGTCTTCAAATTGGAAATAAAAATTAAATTAAATGTGAACTTTTATTAGAATTGTTTGCTTCGTCGGAAACAAAATTCTAATCACCGAATTTGCGTTCAAATTTTAAAAAAGAATTAAATTCGAAGGCCAACTGTGATTTAGAACTTATTCCTTCATCGAAATACAAATTTTGATCATCGAATTTGTGTTCAAAGTTCTAAAATAATTCAATCAGATTGTCAGAACTTTAGAAACATTCTTCTGATCGCCGAATTTGTCTTCAAATTGGAAATAAAAATTAAATTAAATGTGAACTTTTATTAGAATTGTTTGCTTCGTCGGAAACAAAATTCTAATCACCGAATTTGCGTTCAAATTTTAAAAAAGAATTAAATTCGAAGGCCAACTGTGATTTAGAACTTATTCCTTCATCGAAATACAAATTTTGATCATCGAATTTGTCTTCAAAGTTCTAAAATAATTCAATCAGATTGTCAGAACTTTAGAAACATTCTTCTGATCGCCGAATTTGTCTTCAAATTGGAAATAAAAATTAAATTAAATGTGAACTTTTATTAGAATTGTTTGCTTCGTCGGAAACAAAATTCTAATCACCGAATTTGCGTTCAAATTTTAAAAAAGAATTAAATTCGAAGGCCAACTGTGATTTAGAACTTATTCCTTCATCGAAATACAAATTTTGATCATCGAATTTGTCTTCAAAGTTCTAAAATAATTCAATCAGATTGTCAGAACTTTAGAAACATTCTTCTGATCGCCGAATTTGTCTTCAAATTGGAAATAAAAATTAAATTAAATGTGAACTTTTATTAGAATTGTTTGCTTCGTCGGAAACAAAATTCTAATCACCGAATTTGCGTTCAAATTTTAAAAAAGAATTAAATTCGAAGGCCAACTGTGATTTAGAACTTATTCCTTCATCGAAATACAAATTTTGATCATCGAATTTGTCTTCAAAGTTCTAAAATAATTCAATCAGATTGTCAGAACTTTAGAAACATTCTTCTGATCGCCGAATTTGTCTTCAAATTGGAAATAAAAATTAAATTAAATGTGAACTTTTATTAGAATTGTTTGCTTCGTCGGAAACAAAATTCTAATCACCGAATTTGCGTTCAAATTTTAAAAAAGAATTAAATTCGAAGGCCAACTGTGATTTAGAACTTATTCCTTCATCGAAATACAAATTTTGATCATCGAATTTGTGTTCAAAGTTCTAAAATAATTCAATCAGATTGTCAGAACTTTAGAAACATTCTTCTGATCGCCGAATTTGTCTTCAAATTGGAAATAAAAATTAAATTAAATGTGAACTTTTATTAGAATTGTTTGCTTCGTCGGAAACAAAATTCTAATCACCGAATTTGCGTTCAAATTTTAAAAAAGAATTAAATTCGAAGGCCAACTGTGATTTAGAACTTATTCCTTCATCGAAATACAAATTTTGATCATCGAATTTGTCTTCAAAGTTCTAAAATAATTCAATCAGATTGTCAGAACTTTAGAAACATTCTTCTGATCGCCGAATTTGTCTTCAAATTGGAAATAAAAATTAAATTAAATGTGAACTTTTATTAGAATTGTTTGCTTCGTCGGAAACAAAATTCTAATCACCGAATTTGCGTTCAAATTTTAAAAAAGAATTAAATTCGAAGGCCAACTGTGATTTAGAACTTATTCCTTCATCGAAATACAAATTTTGATCATCGAATTTGTGTTCAAAGTTCTAAAATAATTCAATCAGATTGTCAGAACTTTAGAAACATTCTTCTGATCGCCGAATTTGTCTTCAAATTGGAAATAAAAATTAAATTAAATGTGAACTTTTATTAGAATTGTTTGCTTCGTCGGAAACAAAATTCTAATCACCGAATTTGCGTTCAAATTTTAAAAAAGAATTAAATTCGAAGGCCAACTGTGATTTAGAACTTATTCCTTCATCGAAATACAAATTTTGATCATCGAATTTGTGTTCAAAGTTCTAAAATAATTCAATCAGATTGTCAGAACTTTAGAAACATTCTTCTGATCGCCGAATTTGTCTTCAAATTGGAAATAAAAATTAAATTAAATGTGAACTTTTATTAGAATTGTTTGCTTCGTCGGAAACAAAATTCTAATCACCGAATTTGCGTTCAAATTTTAAAAAAGAATTAAATTCGAAGGCCAACTGTGATTTAGAACTTATTCCTTCATCGAAATACAAATTTTGATCATCGAATTTGTGTTCAAAGTTCTAAAATAATTCAATCAGATTGTCAGAACTTTAGAAACATTCTTCTGATCGCCGAATTTGTCTTCAAATTGGAAATAAAAATTAAATTAAATGTGAACTTTTATTAGAATTGTTTGCTTCGTCGGAAACAAAATTCTAATCACCGAATTTGCGTTCAAATTTTAAAAAAGAATTAAATTCGAAGGCCAACTGTGATTTAGAACTTATTCCTTCATCGAAATACAAATTTTGATCATCGAATTTGTGTTCAAAGTTCTAAAATAATTCAATCAGATTGTCAGAACTTTAGAAACATTCTTCTGATCGCCGAATTTGTCTTCAAATTGGAAATAAAAATTAAATTAAATGTGAACTTTTATTAGAATTGTTTGCTTCGTCGGAAACAAAATTCTAATCACCGAATTTGCGTTCAAATTTTAAAAAAGAATTAAATTCGAAGGCCAACTGTGATTTAGAACTTATTCCTTCATCGAAATACAAATTTTGATCATCGAATTTGTGTTCAAAGTTCTAAAATAATTCAATCAGATTGTCAGAACTTTAGAAACATTCTTCTGATCGCCGAATTTGTCTTCAAATTGGAAATAAAAATTAAATTAAATGTGAACTTTTATTAGAATTGTTTGCTTCGTCGGAAACAAAATTCTAATCACCGAATTTGCGTTCAAATTTTAAAAAAGAATTAAATTCGAAGGCCAACTGTGATTTAGAACTTATTCCTTCATCGAAATACAAATTTTGATCATCGAATTTGTGTTCAAAGTTCTAAAATAATTCAATCAGATTGTCAGAACTTTAGAAACATTCTTCTGATCGCCGAATTTGTCTTCAAATTGGAAATAAAAATTAAATTAAATGTGAACTTTTATTAGAATTGTTTGCTTCGTCGGAAACAAAATTCTAATCACCGAATTTGCGTTCAAATTTTAAAAAAGAATTAAATTCGAAGGCCAACTGTGATTTAGAACTTATTCCTTCATCGAAATACAAATTTTGATCATCGAATTTGTGTTCAAAGTTCTAAAATAATTCAATCAGATTGTCAGAACTTTAGAAACATTCTTCTGATCGCCGAATTTGTCTTCAAATTGGAAATAAAAATTAAATTAAATGTGAACTTTTATTAGAATTGTTTGCTTCGTCGGAAACAAAATTCTAATCACCGAATTTGCGTTCAAATTTTAAAAAAGAATTAAATTCGAAGGCCAACTGTGATTTAGAACTTATTCCTTCATCGAAATACAAATTTTGATCATCGAATTTGTGTTCAAAGTTCTAAAATAATTCAATCAGATTGTCAGAACTTTAGAAACATTCTTCTGATCGCCGAATTTGTCTTCAAATTGGAAATAAAAATTAAATTAAATGTGAACTTTTATTAGAATTGTTTGCTTCGTCGGAAACAAAATTCTAATCACCGAATTTGCGTTCAAATTTTAAAAAAGAATTAAATTCGAAGGCCAACTGTGATTTAGAACTTATTCCTTCATCGAAATACAAATTTTGATCATCGAATTTGTCTTCAAAGTTCTAAAATAATTCAATCAGATTGTCAGAACTTTAGAAACATTCTTCTGATCGCCGAATTTGTCTTCAAATTGGAAATAAAAATTAAATTAAATGTGAACTTTTATTAGAATTGTTTGCTTCGTCGGAAACAAAATTCTAATCACCGAATTTGCGTTCAAATTTTAAAAAAGAATTAAATTCGAAGGCCAACTGTGATTTAGAACTTATTCCTTCATCGAAATACAAATTTTGATCATCGAATTTGTGTTCAAAGTTCTAAAATAATTCAATCAGATTGTCAGAACTTTAGAAACATTCTTCTGATCGCCGAATTTGTCTTCAAATTGGAAATAAAAATTAAATTAAATGTGAACTTTTATTAGAATTGTTTGCTTCGTCGGAAACAAAATTCTAATCACCGAATTTGCGTTCAAATTTTAAAAAAGAATTAAATTCGAAGGCCAACTGTGATTTAGAACTTATTCCTTCATCGAAATACAAATTTTGATCATCGAATTTGTGTTCAAAGTTCTAAAATAATTCAATCAGATTGTCAGAACTTTAGAAACATTCTTCTGATCGCCGAATTTGTCTTCAAATTGGAAATAAAAATTAAATTAAATGTGAACTTTTATTAGAATTGTTTGCTTCGTCGGAAACAAAATTCTAATCACCGAATTTGCGTTCAAATTTTAAAAAAGAATTAAATTCGAAGGCCAACTGTGATTTAGAACTTATTCCTTCATCGAAATACAAATTTTGATCATCGAATTTGTGTTCAAAGTTCTAAAATAATTCAATCAGATTGTCAGAACTTTAGAAACATTCTTCTGATCGCCGAATTTGTCTTCAAATTGGAAATAAAAATTAAATTAAATGTGAACTTTTATTAGAATTGTTTGCTTCGTCGGAAACAAAATTCTAATCACCGAATTTGCGTTCAAATTTTAAAAAAGAATTAAATTCGAAGGCCAACTGTGATTTAGAACTTATTCCTTCATCGAAAAACAAATTTTGATCACCGAATTTGTCTTCAAAGTTCTAAAATAATTCAATCAGATTGTCAGAACTTTAGAAACATTCTTCTGATCGCCGAATTTGTCTTCAAATTGGAAATAAAAATTAAATTAAATGTGAACTTTTATTAGAATTGTTTGCTTCGTCGGAAACAAAATTCTAATCACCGAATTTGCGTTCAAATTTTAAAAAAGAATTAAATTCGAAGGCCAACTGTGATTTAGAACTTATTCCTTCATCGAAATACAAATTTTGATCATCGAATTTGTCTTCAAAGTTCTAAAATAATTCAATCAGATTGTCAGAACTTTAGAAACATTCTTCTGATCGCCGAATTTGTCTTCAAATTGGAAATAAAAATTAAATTAAATGTGAACTTTTATTAGAATTGTTTGCTTCGTCGGAAACAAAATTCTAATCACCGAATTTGCGTTCAAATTTTAAAAAAGAATTAAATTCGAAGGCCAACTGTGATTTAGAACTTATTCCTTCATCGAAATACAAATTTTGATCATCGAATTTGTCTTCAAAGTTCTAAAATAATTCAATCAGATTGTCAGAACTTTAGAAACATTCTTCTGATCGCCGAATTTGTCTTCAAATTGGAAATAAAAATTAAATTAAATGTGAACTTTTATTAGAATTGTTTGCTTCGTCGGAAACAAAATTCTAATCACCGAATTTGCGTTCAAATTTTAAAAAAGAATTAAATTCGAAGGCCAACTGTGATTTAGAACTTATTCCTTCATCGAAATACAAATTTTGATCATCGAATTTGTGTTCAAAGTTCTAAAATAATTCAATCAGATTGTCAGAACTTTAGAAACATTCTTCTGATCGCCGAATTTGTCTTCAAATTGGAAATAAAAATTAAATTAAATGTGAACTTTTATTAGAATTGTTTGCTTCGTCGGAAACAAAATTCTAATCACCGAATTTGCGTTCAAATTTTAAAAAAGAATTAAATTCGAAGGCCAACTGTGATTTAGAACTTATTCCTTCATCGAAAAACAAATTTTGATCACCGAATTTGTCTTCAAAGTTCTAAAATAATTCAATCAGATTGTCAGAACTTTAGAAACATTCTTCTGATCGCCGAATTTGTCTTCAAATTGGAAATAAAAATTAAATTAAATGTGAACTTTTATTAGAATTGTTTGCTTCGTCGGAAACAAAATTCTAATCACCGAATTTGCGTTCAAATTTTAAAAAAGAATTAAATTCGAAGGCCAACTGTGATTTAGAACTTATTCCTTCATCGAAAAACAAATTTTGATCACCGAATTTGTCTTCAAAGTTCTAAAATAATTCAATCAGATTGTCAGAACTTTAGAAACATTCTTCTGATCGCCGAATTTGTCTTCAAATTGGAAATAAAAATTAAATTAAATGTGAACTTTTATTAGAATTGTTTGCTTCGTCGGAAACAAAATTCTAATCACCGAATTTGCGTTCAAATTTTAAAAAAGAATTAAATTCGAAGGCCAACTGTGATTTAGAACTTATTCCTTCATCGAAAAACAAATTTTGATCACCGAATTTGTTTTTAAAGATTACAAAAAATTGAATTAAATTGTCAAGTGTCATTAGAACTTGTCGCTTCATCGAAAAACAAATTTAGATCATCGAATTTGTCTTCAAAGTTCTAAAATAGTTCAATCAGATTGTCGGAACTTTACAAACATTCCTCCGTTCGTCGAATTTGTTTTCAAATCGGAAATAAAAATTAAATTAAATGTGAACTTTTATTAGAATTGTTTGCTTCGTCGGAAACAAAATTCTAATCACCGAATTTGCGTTCAAATTTTAAAAAAGAATTAAATTCGAAGGCCAACTGTGATTTAGAACTTATTCCTTCATCGAAATACAAATTTTGATCATCGAATTTGTGTTCAAAGTTCTAAAATAATTCAATCAGATTGTCAGAACTTTAGAAACATTCTTCTGATCGCCGAATTTGTCTTCAAATTGGAAATAAAAATTAAATTAAATGTGAACTTTTATTAGAATTGTTTGCTTCGTCGGAAACAAAATTCTAATCACCGAATTTGCGTTCAAATTTTAAAAAAGAATTAAATTCGAAGGCCAACTGTGATTTAGAACTTATTCCTTCATCGAAAAACAAATTTTGATCACCGAATTTGTCTTCAAAGTTCTAAAATAATTCAATCAGATTGTCAGAACTTTAGAAACATTCTTCCGATCGCCGAATTTGTCTCCAAATCGATGAAAAAATTAAATTAGCTGCAAACTTTCATTAGAACTGTGCGGTTTATTGGAAAAAATTCTAACCACTGAATTTGTTTTTAAAGATTACAAAAAATTGAATTAAATTGTCAAGTGTCATTAGAACTTGTCGCTTCCTTTATTAACATCATTAAAATTGCTTCATTAGTTTCCATTCCACAACCAAAAAACAAAAAAACAAAAACGCGATTTTTTTGTAGAAAATTGTACAAATTAAAAAAAATGCGATTCTCCAATTGGAAATTATGCAGAATCCATCTCCAAACTGTCTCTTTGCCTGTAGCTTGTTATTCACAACAAGATAACTGTGCATTGACTTGTATTTTTCAACTTTTTATTTTCTATTCTTTATTTTTATTGTTTTCAGGGTCGCCGCAAATTTATTATTCATTGTGTAAACGCGTTTCCTCATTAGTCAGCCACCTGCTGCCACATTTACATGACAATTAAGATAGGCAACATTGTGTTTTATGCGAATTATGACTAACAACAACTTCTTTTTTGTGATTAATCAAGTCGCCCTTGAAATTAGAAAAACAGCCGCAATTAGGTTCCACTGTATCCGATTTTTATCAACCACTGCAGAAGCTGATCAAGCAAAATTAGCTGAAATTACAGAATCAGCATTGTTCATTCAGCGCTGCACTCAAAAATGAATAATACACATTGAAGTTAGCAACCTTCAAGGCGACTTCTAAAACTGCGCACCGCAGGAAAAAATTATGCGAATAAATAAATAAATAAATGCTAATGAGAGTTTTAAATGACTGTTCAAACAAATGTCGCTATTTTTATGATTGCTTGCTGTGCATTGGCTGAAAAAAGTCGCCTTGACAAATTAATTTAATTGGGGATTTGTATGTAGGCGAGAGTAACCACAGTTGGGACGGTCTCCTGAGATGGCATACGCCCAATTTACTTTCAGGAAGTGCTATCGCCGTATGTTGTATGTATGTGAAGTTAGTGCCCTATTTTCAATCTCCAGTTTATATTTTGTTTCATAATTAAATGTGTTCACTTACAGGGAAATATGTTCACAATTTAATGTAATTGAAATAATTTTACTAATTTGCGTTTATTAAATAAAGCCGTTTTCATATTAGAAAGAGGTCTTTTAGATGAGTTATGACATAAATGGACCAATTTACCGGACAATGGTGTTGGTTTTTTGTTTGTGACGGTCGCTAAACTTGACTTAAGAAGGCAGGTCTGACGACAACTCGCCGAGATTGATGGGTTTATCATAAATTATTTTTAGGGTGGTAAACCACACTATCCGTTATTGGAAAATCGGAAATAAAAGCAGTTTTCGCGCTTTATCTTAAATTTGAGGAAATTCATAAATAAATTTGATTTAACTCGAAAAGTAACAATAAGAATCAAATTGCAAAAATGCTGCAAATAAGACAAATTTTGACTGAAAAACCAAACATCGAAATTTTACCCAAAACTCCTGATTTTCCCTTTTTGGCATCAAATAAAAACAATTTGGACAATTTGCAGCATCAAAAGTGACAACTTCAACTGATGTAACATCCAAACCCTTTTTAGGGTGGTAAACCACATTTTATCCATTGGAAATTTGATTTAACTCCAAAAAATAATATTTTTTTACGATTCAAACTGCAAATATTGGACAAATTTTGAAACTCGAAAAAAAATCCGAATTTTCTCCAAATTCAACTATTTTCATCGAGTCACCCTGTATAGCAAAACTCGAGAGGCAAAAACCCGCTTCTTTTCAGCTGCGAAAACAGTAAACAATTTTTTCCAATTAATTCCATTAAAATTAAAACAAGAACTAAAAGTGTTCCATCTCACCATACTCTCCCCTACCTACTAAAAGCGCAGAAAACAGGAAAACGCGCATTTTCAGCAATTTCCAGGTTATAAAACGTTTTCAATTCAGCCAAACTAATTTAGACAGTCGTTCATCAAGCAGAACCTGTTGAATTTGTAATGTGCAAACTCTCCAAACGTTACTTTCCGACGAATTCAAGGATTTCTGTTGCAATAAACGCACTTTCGGCGGCTGAATCGAATCGCCCTTGGATCGTCAGTTGTTTAAAACGGAAACTCGTTGCGTAGCAACCGAAAAAAAGCGAAAATTCGCCGATTATTAAAAATGCGACAGCGAAGTTGGAGCGTTTTTATCATCAAATTCGTATAAAATTCGATTTGAAAATTGTTTGTTGGTGGAAATTAGGCAACCAGGAACTCGATTTGCGATTGGTTATCTCAGGAACACAAGTCGGAATTATTTTAACAATTTATTTGTTTTTTTTGTACAACGTTTTCGGTGAATCTTTCACAATATAATATTTAACTTTATATATAAAAAAGCTTTCGTTTGCGCCGTCGTTGCAACGACGGCGCAATATCACACAAGCAATTAAAAAAGATCTACATATAGAAAAACTTATTGTAAGTAATCTGCTCGTAATGTTCCATTTGGGAACTTAAAAATAAAAATCAAAATTATACACAAACTTGTTTAAACATGTTTTTTAGGCATCGTTCGTTGAGATCTGATATGATCTTTGGCGAACTGACAACTAAAACGAATACTGCGAATCCAACAAATCAGTTGTTTAGTTGCCAGTTCAGCTAATTCGCAGTAAAATCGTTATTGTATCTAATATCACAAGAGAACCTAATTTTGAGTTTGCGCGATTCAAAGTTTCAATGAATTTGTACTTGTACCACGCATTGACGTGTAAGTATCACTTGAATATCACGGATATATACATATACAGGTGTCTATTATCGATAATAGTAAGTGGCATGTATATATGTGGTCGTTTCGCGCGAGTTTCGCATTGCGAACAAAAACAACTACTGAAACTATCGTTTAAAAATACTATCACGCATCGCTTATCTACAGAAAAATGTAAAAACCGCGTTTTTTAATTCGTGAGAACATTCAAACGGCGCGCGCCAAAATCCCGGCCAATCGTATGTCGGCGTTTCGGCGGCCGGCCAATGGTATGTCGGCGTTTCGGCGCGAAGTTTGAATTCCGAATTAGAAAACCGGCGCGTTATGCCACGTCTGATGGAAAAATCTTAAAAAATGAATACTTATGGGCGCAACATGAACATTGGATTGCGCGATGAAATGCTCAGTCTTCACTGGGTTTTCCCCCGTTTTCGGGGGAGGGGGGGTTCACTCGACGTACGAACGGTACAGTTTCTTTTTGCTCAGGTCGTATTCGGGGCTGATCATGACGGTGCCGCCTCGTGTCATTTTTCTGGAAAAAAAAAACAATATTGAAAACAATTGAAACAAAAATGTTATTTTCGCGAATATCTCAAACAGTTGACGTCCGATTGTTTTTCTTTTTTCATTGTAGTAATCAGCGGAAAAAGCGCTAATTATTCGCTATTTTAACCGATTTCCTAACTTCAATAATAACAAAGTTACTAATATGATACCGGGTGATCCTTAAAAAGCGTTTCGCGCTCTAACTCTGTTATTTATCGACCGATTTCAGAAAAAAAAAAGTATATATGATCAGTTCAGCGAGTACTACAAAAAGGTATTAATTTCGATTTTTTCCCACATTAACTTCTACGCAAATCGACAGTCAACTGTTTTTTTCGACCGGAAATCTATACATTTTTGTATTTATTGTGGTTAATAAATTTTTTCGTCGAAATTACTCACTTCAGAAACGGAGGTGTTTCAATTTTTTTTAAATATGATGAAATTTCAAGTTTTTTTGAAATACGGAGACGTTTCAAGTTTTTTTAAAAAAGGTGTGAAGTTTCAATTTTTTAAATATGATGAAATTTCAATTTTTTTGAAATAAGGAGACTTTTCAAGTTTTTTAGAAAAAGGTGTGAAGTTTCAATTTTTTAAATATGATGAAATTTCAAGTTTTTTGAAATAAGGAGACTTTTCAAGTTTTTTTAAAAAAGGTGTAAAGTTTCAATTTTTTAAATATGATGAAATTTCAGGTTTTTTGAAATAAGGAGACGTTTCAAGTTTTTTAGAAAAAACAATTATTAAAAACAATTGAAACAAAAATGTTATTTTCGCGAATATCTCAAACAGTTGACGTCCGATTGTTTTTCTTTCTTCATTGTAGTAATCAGCGGAAAAAGCGCTAATTATTCGCTATTTTAACCGATTTCCTAACTTCAATAATAACAAAGTTACTAATATGATACCGGGTGATCCTTAAAAAGCGTTTCGCGCTCTAACTCTGTTATTTATCGACCGATTTCAGAAAAAAAAAAGTATATATGATCAGTTCAGCGAGTACTACAAAAAGGTATTAATTTCGATTTTTTCCCACATTAACTTCAACGCAAATCGACAGTCAACTGTTTTTTTCGACCGATAATCTATACATTTTTCGCTCCAACTCTGTTATTTATCGACCGATTTCAGAAAAAAAAAAGTATATATGATCAGTTCAGCGAGTACTACAAAAAGGTATTAATTTCGATTTCTTCCCACATTAACTTCAACGCAAATCGACAGTCAACTGTTTTTTTCGACCGATAATCTATACATTTTTCGCTCCAACTCTGTTATTTATCGACCGATTTCAGAAAAAAAAAAGTATATATGATCAGTTCAGCGAGTACTACAAAAAGGTATTAATTTCGATTTTTTCCCACATTAACTTCAACGCAAATCGACAGTCAACTGTTTTTTTCGACCGGAAATCTATACATTTTTTCATTTATTGTCAATAAATTCTTTTTTTCAATATTACTCACTTGAGAAACTGCGGCAGAAACGAGTTCCACCCGGCCGACGACTGCTTCAGCGTCAGAAACAGCTCGAAAGTGGACGCGGTGGCAGGATCGCACTTGACGGTGCTCAACTTTCTCGTTGTGTCCTGTTCGCCGTTGAACTTGACGTAGAGGGTGCAACCCCTCAAGCCGCACGGCTCCGAGTCGGCCATCGCCAAAATGTCGCGCGATATCCTCTGCAGCAGGCCGCAAGGCAGCAGCACTTCCCCGCAGGAGAGATGGGTGCGTTTAGCGGCGCGCAATTCTGCCTCGATGCGTTGGGACAGCGCGCCAACCGCGATCTCGTCTTCGTCGTCTTCGGCGGCGGGATAAGGATCGTAGTTCCAACCTAGAAACAAACAAAAAACAAATTAATATATGGTGGAAGAAGAATGCTTCTAAAGTTCTGACAATCTGAAATTGTTTTAGAACTTTGAAGAGAAATTCGGTGAAGAAAATTTGTTTTTCGACGAAGGAATTAGTTCTAAATCACAGTTGGCCATCGAATTTAATTATTTTAGAACTTTGAAGACCGATTCGAAGATCTAAATTTGTTTTTCGATGAAGCGACAAGTTCTAATGACAGTTGACAATTTAATTTAATTTATTTTGTAATCTTTGAACACAAATTCGGTGATTGGAAATTGTTTTCCAATAAACCATACAGTTCTAATGAAAGTTTCATCAATTTGGAGACAAATTCGGCGATCGGAAGATTGTTTCTAAAGTTCTGACAATCTGATAGAATTGTTTTAGAGCTTTGAAGACAAATTCGGCGATCAAAATTTGTTTTTCGACGAAGGAATAAGTTCTAAATCACAGTTGGCCTTCGAATTTAATCCTTTTTTAAACTTTGAACGCAAATTCGGTGATTAGAATTTTGTTTCCGATGAAGCAAACAATTCTAATGAAAGTTCACATTGAATTTAATTTTTATTTCCGATTTGAAGACAAATTCGACGAACGGAAGAATATTTGTAAAGTTCTGACAATGTGATTGAATTATTTTAGAACTTTGAAGACAATTTAGATGATCTAAATTTGTTTCTCGATGAAGCGACAAGTTCTAATGACAGTTGACAATTTAATTTAATTTATTTTGTAATCTTTGAACACAAATTCCGTAATTAGAAATTGTTTTCCAATAAACCACACAGTTCTAACGAAAGTTTACAGCTAATTTAATTTTTTCATCAATTTGGAGACAAATTCGGTGATCGGAAGATTGTTTCTAAAGTTCTGACAATCCGATTGAATTATTTTAGACCTCTGAAGACAAACTCGACGATCTAAATTTGTTTTTCGATAACGCAACAAGTTCTAATATGACACTTGACAATTGAATTTAATTTTTTGCATTTTCCAATAAACCACACACAGTTCTAATGAAAGTTTACAGCGGAATCGTAATCCCAACCTTAAAAAACCAAAAAAAACCAAAAAAACCAAACAAGAAACAAAAGCGCAAATGAATAAGTATCAGAGAGCCAAGGAAGTGAAATTGTGCTGTTGCTATGCGCAACCAGGGAGGTCAACGGAGGTCGCAATCTAGAAAGCCGGCCGGTTGTAGAAACAGCTGATCTCAAAACTAGTTTTATTCTCTCTCGACTGCTTGATTTTTACGTTTTTTTTTTAGGTTTTGTATTTCTAATTACAATTTTTCTCGGCAACTTGATTTTTATCAACAAAAAAAGAAAACAACAGAAAATAAACCAAGCTGCTTGATATTCCTGCAATATTGACACTCTGGGGATATTTATTGTTAAAATCGCAACAAAACTAGTTTTTTCCGACTGCTTGATTTTTTTTGTTGGTTTTTTTGTATTTCTAATTGCAATTTTTCCCGATTACTTGATTTTTATCAAAAAAAAGGAAAAGAAACCAAAAAAACAAAACTATAGTCTTTCTGATCACTTGATTTTTTGTTTGTTTTGTATTTCTAATTACAATATTACAAAACTATAGTCTTTCTGATCACTTGATTTGTTTGTTTTGTATTTCTAATTACAATATTACAAAACTATAGTCTTTCTGATCACTTGATTTGTTTTTTTTGTATTTCTAATTACGATTTTTCCCGATTACTTGATTTTTATCAAAAAAAAAGAAAATAAACCAAAAAAACAAAACTTATAGTCTTTCTGATCACTTGATTTTTTGTTTGTTTTGTATTTCTAATTACAATATTACAAAACTATAGTCTTTCTGATCACTTGATTTGTTTTTTTTGTATTTCTAATTACGATTTTTCCCGATTACTTGATTTTTATCAAAAAAAAAGAAAATAAACCAAAAAAACAAAACTTATAGTCTTTCTGATCACTTGATTTTTTGTTTGTTTTGTATTTCTAATTACAATATTACAAAACTATAGTCTTTCTGATCACTTGATTTGTTTTTTTTGTATTTCTAATTACGATTTTTCCCGACTGTTTGTTTTTTTTCGTTTTGTATTTCTAATTGCAATTTTTCCCGACTGCTCGATTTTTTTTTCGTTTTGTATTTCTAATTACATTATTTCCCGACCACTTGATTTTTATCCAACAAAAAAAGGAAAATAAACCAAAAAACAAAACTTATAGACTTTTCCTGATCACTTGATTTTTTTGTTTCGTATTTCTAATTTCATTTTTTCCCGATTACTTGATGATTTTTTTTTGTTTTGTATTTCTAATTGCAATTTTTCCCGACTACTTGATTTTTTTGTTCTAGGTTTTGCATTTCTAATTACAATTTTTCTCGACTACTTGATTTTTATCCAAAACAAAAAAACAAAGGAAAATAAACCAACCTGCTTGATATTCTCGCAATTGACACACTCTGGATATTTATTTATTGTTAGAATCGGCACAAAACAAAACGAGTTTTTCCCGGCTGCTTGATTTTTTTTTTGTTTCCGTTTTTTGTTTTTCTAATTACAATTTTTCCCAATTACTTGATTTTTATTTAAAAAAAAAAATGGAAAACAAACCAAATAATAACACTAATTTTTCCCGACCACTTGATTTTTGCGTTTTTTCGTTCCGATTGCAATTTCTCTCTCGACTGCTCGATTTTTATTTAAAAAAAAAGGAAAAAAACCAAAAAAAAAAACAAAACACACAAGTCTTTCCCACAGACTACTTGATACTTTTCAAAAAATAAAATAAAATAAAATAAAATAAAATAAAATAAAATAAAATAAAATAAAATGAAATAAACCAACCTGCTTGATTCCTGTAATTGACGCTGGCTATCGATAAAACTTCCATTTTTCTCCCTCACACACAAACTCGCACACAAAGAAATGTATATGAAATAAAATTTTAAAAATGTGTGCGACAAAAGCCGGTTCTGTGGGGCGACAATTGAAAATCACACACTGTGTGTAACGTAGCGACCCTTTCTCGACAAATGCAAACAACTGGCGACTTTATGCGCCGCTTCGGTTTATATGGAATCGTTCCCCCCTCCACCCGACCGTCGCCGAGCGTTCGTTCGGCGATTTCCGGTCGGCCTACGTGATCCACACACAAAACTCGAATTCAATGCACGGCTGAATAATGAAATAATGGAGATCTTTGTTGCTGTAGTAACTAACTGCATCGACTTCTTTTTTTTTCTGGGGGGGGAAAAGTATAATTATTCCAAGGGTAACCGCGATCTCGATCTAATAGGAAAAATCGACGCTACGTGCAAAAACAAGTGAAAAACGGGGAACATGATGCAACTTGATGTATTAAAATGTAAGACCAAGGCCACTCTGAGGTAAACGTGGAAGTTGCTGATTGAGACAGGTTGGCACCCGGTTTTTTGAGTGGTTCTCTACGAACGCGCGCGCCTTCAATTGTTTGTTATCAATCCCCCCCCCCCCTCAAAATTCGATTTGTGTATTAGTAATATGGATTTGTGACTAATACTCAGATAGAAATCTCTATAGGAAAAATGAGACGCGTTTTAAATTGAATTTTTTCGCCAACTGTGTTCAAACTTGCGAAAAAATAGGAAAAACGCTGAAATTCGCCGTTTTCTTGAAATTTCGCGAAATTTCCAGTTTTTCTGAAAAGGTCAAATTTCGAGAGAAACGTTGAAATTTCAAGTGC
Source organism: Dascillus cervinus (assembly GCA_949768715.1). Lineage (NCBI taxonomy): Eukaryota > Metazoa > Arthropoda > Insecta > Coleoptera > Dascillidae > Dascillus > Dascillus cervinus. The sequence continues at coordinate 42,102,679 of OX458323.1, read as the reverse complement.
TTTTTTAAAAAGGTGAAATTTGAAGTGTTTTTTTAAAAAGGTGAAATTTCAATTTTTTTTTAACAAGGTGAAGTTTCAATTTTGTTTAAACATGATGAAATTTCAAGTCCTTTTAAATAAGGAGACGTTTCAAGTTTTTTAAAAAAATTGAAACTTCGCGTTTTTTAAAAAAACTTGAAACGTCTCCTTATATAAAGAAACTTGAAATTTCATCATATTTAAACAAAATTGAAACTTTCATCTTCTTTAAAAAAAGTTGAAACGTCTCCTTATTTAAAAGTACTTGAAATTTCATCATATTTTAAAAAAATTGAAACCTGGCGTTTTTTAAACAATTTGAAACTTCTCCTTATATAAAAGTACTTGAAATTTCATCATATTTAAAAACAATTGAAACTTCACACCTTTTACCTAAAAAAAGTTGAAACGTCTCCTTATTTAAAAGTACTTGAATTTTCATCATATTTAAACAAAATTGAAACTTCACCTTATTAAAAAAAACTGGAAACGTCTCCTTACTAAAAAAAACTTGAAATTTCACCCTTTTAAAAAAGCATTTTAAATTTCACCTTTTGAAAAAACTAGAAATTTCATCATATTTAAACAAAATTGAAACTTTCATCTTCTTTAAAAAAAGTTGAAACGTCTCCTTATTAAAAAAAGGTCAAATGTCTCCTTATTTAAAAGAACTTGAAATTTCGTCATATTTAAACAAAATTTAAACTTCACCTTCTTTAAAAAATTATTTAACTTTTATAAAAAAACATGACTTGACTTAAACTTAAATTTAAGTTAAATTATTAATAATAAATATGTGGAAAACAATGGACACAAAGAATTTGAAATTTCATCATATTAAAAAACAATTGAAACTTGGCGTTTTTTAAACAACTTGAAACGTCTCCTTATTAAAAAAAAACTTCAAATTTCACCTTTTTAAAAGAGCACTTGAAATTTCAACGTTTCTCTCGAAATTTGACCTTTTCAGAAAAACCCGAAATTTCGCGAAATTTCAAGAAAACGGCGAATTTCAGCGTTTTTCCTATTTTTTCGCAAGTTTGAACACAGTTGGCGAAAAAATTCAATTTAAAACGCGTCTCATTTTTCCTATAGAGATTTCTATCTGAATATTAGTCACAAATCCATATTACTAATTTCATCATATTTGTAAAAAATTGAAACTTGGCGTTTTTTAAACAAGTTTTTTTTTAATAAGGAGACGTTTCAAGTTGTTTAAAATACGCCAAGTTTCAATTTTTTACAAATATGATGAAATTTCAAGTTTTTTTTAATAAGGAGACGTTTCAACTTTTTTTAAAGAAGATGAAAGTTTCAATTTTGTTTAAATATGATGAAATTTCAAGTTTTTTAAGAAAAGATGAAATTTCAAGTTTTATAAAAAGGTGAAATTTCTAGAAAAGTGTTGAAATTCAGAGTTCATTGTTAAAATAGGTGAAATTTCAAGTTTTTCTTGGAATTTCGCGAAATTTCGAGTTTTTTCAAAAGGTGAAATTTTAAGAAAAACGTTGAAATTTAAAGTGCTTTTTTAAAAGGGTGAAATTTCAAGTTTTTTTTAGTAAGGAGACGTTTCCAGTTTTTTTTAATAAGGTGAAGTTTCAATTTTGTTTAAATATGATAAAAATGCAAGTCCTTTTAAATAAGGAGACGTTTCAACTTTTTTTAGGTAAAAGGTGTGAAGTTTCAATTGTTTTTAAATATGATGAAATTTCAAGTACTTTTATATAAGGAGAAGTTTCAAATTGTTTAAAAAACGCCAGGTTTCAATTTTTTTAAAATATGATGAAATTTCAAGTACTTTTAAATAAGGAGACGTTTCAAATTTTTTTTAAAGAAGGCGAAGTTTCCATTTTGTTTAAATATGATGAAATTTCAAGTTTCTTTATATAAGGAGACGTTTCAAGTTTTTTTAAAAAACGCGAAGTTTCAATTTTTTTTTAAAAACTTGAAACGTCTCCTTATTTAAAAGGACTTGAAATTTCATCATGTTTAAACAAAATTGAAACTTCACCTTATTAAAAAAAATTGAAATTTCACCTTTTTAAAAAAACACTTCAAATTTCAACGTTTTTCTTGAAACTTCACCTTTTGGAAAAACTCGAAATTTCGCGAAGTTTCAAGAAAACCGTAGAAATTTCACGAAATTTCAAGAAAACGTCGAAATTCAGCGTTTTTTTCCAACTTTTTGCGCGTCCTAACTGCGCTTTCGCAAGTTGGTCGCGAAAAAATTCCATTGAAAATGTCTCATCTTTTCTAGAGATTAGATTCCGATCTGAATTAGTTACATTCATATTACTAATGTCGACTTTTCACTTTTAATTGGAGCGATATTTTGAACGTTGAAATACGTTTCTTCAAAAAAACTTGAAATTTCACCTTTTCTCAAAAAAACTGGAAATTTCGACGTTTCTCTTGAAATTTCGCCTCTTTATAAAACTTGAAATTTCATCATATTAAAAAAGGTTTCCATTTTTTTAAAAATATGATGAAATTTCAAGTTCTTTTAACTAAGGAGACGTTTCAAGTTTTTTAAAAAAGGTTAAGTTTCAATTTTGTTTAAATATGATGAAATTTCAAGTTCTTTTAAATAAGGAGAAGTTTCAAGTTTCAATTTTTTTTAGATATGATGAAATTTCAAGTTCTTTTAAAAAAGGTAAAGTTTTTTAAAGAACCGTATTTAAATTTTCAAAATATCGCCCCAATTAAAAGTCAAAAGTCGACCTTAGTAATGCGAATGTGACTAATCCAAACTGGAATCTCTAAAAAAGATGAGGCATTTTAAATTCATTTTTAAGACCAACTCTCTGTTCAAACTTGCAAACTCGCGACATTAATTTATAATCGGGGAAATTTGTTTCTATTGTGAGACAAGGTTTTTTCTGTATTACGGCAAATCTACAGTCAACAAAAGCACTAATATACCATACAGGGTGATTCATAAAAAACGTCCCACGGTGCAACTCAGTTATTTATTGCCCGATTTCAGAAAAAAAATACGTAAATGATTAGTCGAGTAACTACAAGAATGCATTAATTTGGATTTGGACTTATTTTGATAAAAAAAACAATTACGAATCACCCTGTACAACCCAAACAACAGTAACAACCACCTCACTTTTTATGATTCATATACAATTACTTTTCCTACATGAGCAATCTTACTTACAATTAAAAACGTCCTTATCTTAATCCTCGTGTCTTTTCTTCTTTACAATACATTTAGAATACCAACAAATAAATATAAATAAAAATTGCGATTTAATTGTATGTGTGTGTTAATGACAAAAATTTTTTTAAACATGATTCTTAAAATGCGTTTTTAAAATGGGTTTTTACAATGGGTTTTTAAAAATGTCTGTAAGTATAAGAAATAGAAAAAGTATAGGAAATGTTTCTATTTTCAAGATATCGTCCCAATTAAAATAGCACAAGCAATCGTAGATAAAGTTATCAGTTAAACCTTGCGAACTTGAATTTCTTCGCGCGAGGTCAGCTTGCAATCTTTATTTGCGTAGGCATTGTTGTTTTCTAGAAATTGCAGCTTTTGAAACTTCACTTCAAAATTACATCATTCCTGCAAAGGGGCATCGAACGCTGAATATTAAAATATTTTATTAATTTGAGTGAAATATATTGAAAAAAATATTTTATTGATATATGAATAAAAATATATATTGAAAAAAAGGATATTAAATTTGTGAAATTGAAGCTGGAGATTCCACTCGTCCTTCGGACTCGTGAAATCTCCAGCTCAATTTCGCTCATAATATCATCGATATTATTATTGCAATATTATTATTGTAATATAACTGGTGGTTATATGATAACAGAATATATTTCAGTAATATGTGTGTCATATAAAAATTGTAGATGGCGCCCAAATACGTGGTGCATTCTGAGTGGTTATTATATTTTTTTAAATTTTTTTAGAAATATTTCAAAACATTTCTTTGCAGGTTGTAAATATGAAAACTCCCTCTATATGCAAATCTAACAATTATCTAGATGTTGGTAGTTACAAGCGACTGTTCGTTATAAGCGACTATTCGTTATAAGCGACTTTCACTGTATCTAATAAATCTTCCTTTCAATTAAATGAAAACTCCCTTTATATGCAAATCCAACAATTATCTAAATTTCGGTAGTTATAAGCGACTGTTCGTTATTAGCGATTTCGTTATAAGCGACTTTTACTGTATCTAATAAATCTTCCATTCAATTAAATGAAAACTCCCTCTATATGCAAATCCAACAATTATCTCGGTTTCGGTAGTTATAAGCGACTGTTCGTTATAAGCGACTATTCGTTATAAGCGACGTCGTTATAAGCGACTTTCACTGTATCTAATAAATCTTCCTTTCAATTAAATGAAAACTCCCTTTATATGCAAATCCAACAATTATCTAAATTTCGGTAGTTATAAGCGACTGTTCGTTATTAGCGATTTCGTTATAAGCGACTTTTACTGTATCTAATAAATCTTCCATTCAATTAAATGAAAACTCCCTCTATATGCAAATCCAACAATTATCTCGGTTTCGGTAGTTACAAGCGACTGTTCGTTATAAGCGACTATTCGTTATAAGCGACGTCGTTATAAGCGACTTTCACTGTATCTAATAAATCTTCCATTCAATTAAATGAAAACTCCCTTTATATGCAAATCCAACAATTATCTAAATTTCGGTAGTTATAAGCGACTGTTCGTTATTAGCGATTTCGTTATAAGCGACTTTTACTGTATCTAATAAATCTTCCATTCAATTAAATGAAAACTCCCTCTATATGCAAATCCAACAATTATCTCGGTTTCGGTAGTTATAAGCGACTGTTCGTTATAAGCGACTATTCGTTATAAGCGACGTCGTTATAAGCGACTTTCACTGTATCTAATAAATCTTCCTTTCAATTAAATGAAAACTCCCTTTATATGCAAATCCAACAATTATCTAAATTTCGGTAGTTATAAGCGACTGTTCGTTATTAGCGATTTCGTTATAAGCGACTTTTACTGTATCTAATAAATCTTCCATTCAATTAAATGAAAACTCCCTCTATATGCAAATCCAACAATTATCTCGGTTTCGGTAGTTATAAGCGACTGTTCGTTATAAGCGACTATTCGTTATAAGCGACGTCGTTATAAGCGACTTTCACTGTATCTAATAAATCTTCCTTTCAATTAAATGAAAACTCCCTTTATATGCAAATCCAACAATTATCTAAATTTCGGTAGTTATAAGCGACTGTTCGTTATTAGCGATTTCGTTATAAGCGACTTTTACTGTATCTAATAAATCTTCCATTCAATTAAATGAAAACTCCCTCTATATGCAAATCCAACAATTATCTCGGTTTCGGTAGTTATAAGCGACTGTTCGTTATAAGCGACTATTCGTTATAAGCGACGTCGTTATAAGCGACTTTCACTGTATCTAATAAATCTTCCTTTCAATTAAATGAAAACTCCCTTTATATGCAAATCCAACAATTATCTAAATTTCGGTAGTTATAAGCGACTGTTCGTTATAAGCGACTATTCGTTATAAGCGACATCGTTATAAGCGACTTTCACTGTATCTAATAAATCTTCCTTTCAATTAAATGAAAACTCCCTTTATATGCAAATCCAACAATTATCTAAATTTCGGTAGTTATAAGCGACTGTTCGTTATAAGCGACTTTCACTGTATCTAATAAATGTTCATTCAATTAAATGAAAACTCCCTCTATATGGAAAAAATACGAAATTATTTAAAACACGTATAAAATATTCTTTTTTAAATATTTAAGATATTTATGGTCACTAGGGTAACCAATTAAATCAGTTCCAGCAACATTAATTTCAGTGATTAATTGGGCCAATGGAATCTCATCTCGTTGAAATCCGACTAACTACTTCCATTGGATGGCCACTAAAATGGCGTCATGTAGGTTCGTCATCGAATCTGTGCAGCGACGAAAATCGCCGGGGATCTTTTCGCCGCTCCCTGTATATGTCCAAATCCAACAATTATCTCAGTTTCGGTAGTTCCACGCCACTTTCACTGTATCTAATAAATTTTCCTTTCAATTGAAAACTGCATCACCTAAAATTCTTCCGATAGAAAGTCGTTGCAACGATAAATTATGAATCATCGACGTATAATAATAACAATATGCACTTTTACTGCTTACATTCTGATCAACCGATTGTTATAATTGAACCAAGTCGGACAAAACAGTGCAACTGTTTAATTTTACATTTTAAATTGTACTGTGGAAGTTAGCAACCATGCATGTGGTTAGCAATACAGTCTATGAAGTGTGTGTGTGTGTTGCGGTCAGGGTCACTAGGAAGAGTCGCACTTCAGCCGCGGTTCTTATACTTTTTTTTCTTGAATCAACTTCATAAAGCGAGCGGAAACTTCCACGGCCCGTTTTATATATTAATATTTTCGGTTCGTTTCGTTTTAGTACATCTACTTAAAAATTCGACTTCAAATCAAGTTTGCCATGTCTTCTCAAACATTTTTATTATCCTCCAAATTAATTAGAAAAGTGCATCCAAGTAGGCGACAAGGATCGTTAATCTGTCAAACAATTGAACAAACAGAAATATATCAAGATGGCGCGCGCTTTTGATTTACACGAATATCGATTGGACAAAGAGGCGCACCCTGTGTGTTTGTGCAGAGAAGTTTTTCTTTTTATATAATTAATACATATGCAACTACCTTACCTACCTACAAACTAAATAGAAAGCGTTTAACTAAGGGAAAGTTACAAAATAATTCTTGCGTTGTTATTTGAACTCTTCTTTGGAGGATTTCTTTTTTTCGTCGGCCGGCGGAGTTCTGACTTGCTTGAATTTCGCTTCGGCTCTGAATTCAAAAACAAACGAACATTAATATCGAAAAACGAAGGCGAAATTTCAAGGGTTTTTTTTTTAAATAGGGGAAATTTCAATTGTTTCTTTAAAATAGGTGAAATTTCAAGGTTTCTTTTAAAATAGGCGAAATTTCAAGGTTTTTTTAAAATAGGTTAAATTTCAATTGTTTTTTTAAAATAGGTGAAATTTCAAGGTTTCTTTTAAAATAGGCGAAATTTCAAGGTTTTTTTAAAATAGGTGAAATTTCAAGGTTTTAAAAAAAAATAGGTGAAATTAGAATTTTTTTTAAAATAGGTGAAATTACAAGGTTTTTTTAAAATAGGTGAAATTTCAATTGTTTTTTTTAAAATAGGTGAAATTTCAATTGTTTTTTTAAAATAGGTGAAATTTCAAGGTTTCTTTTAAAATAGGCGAAATTTCAAGGTTTTTTTAAAATAGGTGAAATTTCAATTGTTTTTTTAAAATAGGTGAAATTTCAAGGTTTTAAAAAAAAATAGGTGAAATTAGAATTTTTTTTAAAATAGGTGAAATTACAAGGTTTTTTTAAAATAGGTGAAATTTCAATTGTTTTTTTAAAATAGGTGAAATTTCAATTGTTTCTTTAAAATAGGTGAAATTTCAAGGTTTCTTTTAAAATAGGTGAAATTTCAATTGTTTTTTTAAAATAGGTGAAATTTCAAGGTTTTAAAAAAAAATAGGTGAAATTAGAATTCTTTTTAAAATAGGTGAAATTACAAGGTTTTTTTAAAATAGGTGAAATTTCAATTGTTTTTTTAAAATAGGTGAAATTTCAATTGTTTTTTTAAAATAGGTGAAATTTCAATTGTTTTTTTAAAATAGGTGAAATTTCAAGGTTTCTTTTAAAATAGGCGAAATTACAAGTTTTTTTTAAAATAGGTGAAATTACAATTGTTTTTTTAAAATAGGTGAAATTTCAAGGTTTCTTTTAAAATAGGCGAAATTACAAGTTTTTTTTTAAATAGGTGAAATTACAATTGTTTTTTTAAAATAGGTGATCAAGGTTTCTTTTAAAATAGGCGAAATTTCAAGGTTTTTAAAAAAAATAGGTGAAATTAGAATTTTTTTTAAAATAGGTGAAATTACAAGGTTTTTTTAAAATAGGTGAAATTTCAATTGTTTTTTTAAAATAGGTGAAATTTCAATTGTTTTTTTAAAATAGGTGAAATTTCAAGGTTTCTTTTAAAATAGGCGAAATTTCAAGGTTTTTTTAAAATAGGTGAAATTTCAATTGTTTTTTTAAAATAGGTGAAATTTCAAGGTTTTAAAAAAAAATAGGTGAAATTTCAAGGTTTTTTTAAAATAGGTGAAATTTCAATTGTTTTTTTAAAATAGGTGAAATTTCAATTGTTTCTTTAAAATAGGTGAAATTTCAAGGTTTCTTTTAAAATAGGCGAAATTTCAAGGTTTTTTTTAAAATAGGTTAAATTTCAATTGTTTTTTTAAAATAGGTGAAATTTCAAGGTTTCTTTTAAAATAGGCGAAATTTCAAGGTTTTTTTAAAATAGGTGAAATTTCAATTGTTTTTTTTAAATAGGTGAAATTTCAAGGTTTAAAAAAAAAATAGGTGAAATTAGAATTTTTTTTAAAATAGGTGAAATTACAAGGTTTTTTTAAAATAGGTGAAATTTCAATTGTTTTTTTAAAATAGGTGAAATTTCAATTGTTTTTTTAAAATAGGTGAAATTTCAAGGTTTCTTTTAAAATAGGCGAAATTTCAAGGTTTTTTTAAAATAGGTGAAATTTCAATTGTTTTTTTAAAATAGGTGAAATTTCAAGGTTTTAAAAAAAAATAGGTGAAATTAGAATTTTTTTTAAAATAGGTGAAATTACAAGGTTTTTTTAAAATAGGTGAAATTTCAATTGTTTTTTTAAAATAGGTGAAATTTCAATTGTTTCTTTAAAATAGGTGAAATTTCAAGGTTTCTTTTAAAATAGGTGAAATTTCAATTGTTTTTTTAAAATAGGTGAAATTTCAAGGTTTTAAAAAAAATAGGTGAAATTAGAATTTTTTTTAAAATAGGTGAAATTACAAGGTTTTTTTAAAATAGGTGAAATTTCAATTGTTTTTTTAAAATAGGTGAAATTTCAATTGTTTTTTTAAAATAGGTGAAATTTCAATTGTTTTTTTAAAATAGGTGAAATTTCAATTGTTTCTTTAAAATAGGTGAAATTTCAAGGTTTCTTTTAAAATAGGTGAAATTTCAATTGTTTTTTTAAAATAGGTGAAATTTCAAGGTTTCTTTTAAAATAGGCGAAATTACAAGTTTTTTTTAAAATAGGTGAAATTACAATTGTTTTTTTAAAATAGGTGAAATTTCAATTGTTTTTTTTAAATAGGTGAAATTTCAAGGTTTTAAAAAAAAATAGGTGAAATTAGAATTTTTTTTAAAATAGGTGAAATTACAAGGTTTCTTTAAAATAGGTGAAATTTCAATTGTTTTTTTAAAATAGGTGAAATTTCAATTGTTTTTTTAAAATAGGTGAAATTTCAAGGTTTCTTTTAAAATAGGCGAAATTACAAGTTTTTTTTAAAATAGGTGAAATTACAATTGTTTTTTTAAAATAGGTGAAATTTCAAGGTTTCTTTTAAAATAGGCGAAATTACAAGTTTTTTTTATAAATAGATGAAATTTCAAGTTTTTGTTTTTTTAATTTTTTGCATGTCCTAACTACATTTTCGTAATATTTTTTATACAATTACCGCAGGAAACCACACAATATTAATCTCTCGCGCGCAAAACAGGTTCTCCGACAATAATAATAGAGTTGGGTGCGCGCGCGCGTTCAGTCACACACGATTTGACCTCATCAAACCGGGGCATCATGAAATAAACTAAGAAGTGTGTGTAAGTATAAGTATTGCAACTGGAGCGACGACCTGACTTGATATTTCAACGATCTGTTGCTAAGAACGTCGTTGTCGTCGTTTTTTTGTGCGCTAAGCGACTCCGCAACAAACGCAAACGACCGACATTTTACAGCTGGAAAAGAACCAACAAAATAAATCACTTCATTAATTCATAAATCGACGATAATAAGTATTTTTTTCCAAAAAAATAGTAATCTCTACGAAAGCGAGTAGTTAGGACGTGCAAAAAAATGAAAAAAACTTGAAATTTCACCTATTTAAAAAAAAAAAACTTGAAATTTCACCTATTTAAAAAAAGAAACTTGAAATTTCACCTATTTTTAAAAAAGATGAAATTTGAAGTTTTTTTAAAAATAGGTGAAATTTCAAGTTTCTTTTTTTAAATAGGTGAAATTTCAAGTTTTTTTTTTAAATAGGTGAAATTTCAAGTTTTTTTTAAAAAAACAGGTGAAATTTCAAGTTTTTTTTTAAAATAGGTGAAATTTCAAGAAAAACGTTGAAATTTCAAGTTTTTTTAAAAAAAGTTGAAATATCATGAATAATGTTGAAATTCCAAGTTTTTCTTTTATTTTTTCGTAAATTTCTCATTTTTCCGCAAGTTTTTATCAACCAACAGAGACAGTTTTCCAGTTTCCAGATCACATTTGACAGAATCCATTAAATAATCGATTAACAAATTAACAAAAAACAACAATAAAAAATCTTACGCACACATACCATAAAAATAAAAAATTTAAAAAAAACGATAACAGAGGGTATCGTTTTGTTATAATTTAAGACCTCGTTCATCAACCGCTGACGTAATTGCAACTCTCTCGACATTAGAAAAAAAAAAAAAAACAAATTGTTTGTCCAGTTATATCCAGCTTGCAAAAGCAAAATCGAACAAACAATCGCAAACAGATATAGAATATAGATCGGTAGGGGAGACCACCGACACATGGGACACTTTTAGTCCGATATTTTTTTAAAAGGACAAATTAAGTCTTGGAAAAAAAATTCTTCTTGGACCGTTTACTGAATGAAAAAATATTAAAGTCGATCAAAAAATAAAGTGAACTCATTTATTAAAGTGAAACAAAAGGAGTGTTCGGTTCAGTTTCCATGTTTGGTTTCTAATTTCAAAATTTGTCAAATTATTCCCGCACAATTAATATTTACAATTTGATTCGTAAAAAAATTATTATGATTTTTTGGAATTTAATCAAATTTAATAAAACAATGTGGTTTACCACCCTAAAGAAAAAAATAATTGATGATAGACCCATCAAACTGGAGGAAACCGTTTTTCAGTTGTTATCACACCGACATTCTTAAGTCAAGTTCATTGACGGTCATAAATAAAAAGTCAAGCACGTCAATTGTCCGGTAAATTGGGCTATTTATGTCGCAAATCGTTCAAAAAATCACCTTCTAAATCGGAAACGGCCTCATTTAATAAACGCAAATCAGTAAAATCGTTTCAATTGCACTAAATTGTGTGAAGACGTTTTTACTGTTCGTCCATCAAAGCTTCAAGGTTATGGAACAAAATATGAACTGAAGATTGAGAATACTAACTTCACATACATATACATACACACATATATATAATATATGGCGATAGTAGCGCTTTTTGAACGTAAAATTACCGTGTGCCATCTTAGGATGTTGTCCCAACTGTGGTTACCTTCCCCTACACATAAACCTACTTTTGTCCAAGGATTTCACAAAATTCTGCTTGTGTGTTATTTAGAATAAAATTGGAATGCAATAATTTAGTGTGGACGAAAATACTTTTTTTTTTTTGAACATATTCATCTCTCCAAGTTCATAAGTTATCGCGCGCGCAAAGAATTACTAGGTTAAATTAGAGATTCGAGAATCGAAATAGAATTGTTTATGAAACGTTTTGTTTTTCTAGTCGCGCATCCTTCGTCGACGTATCTTTTTTCCCTTTCTTACATAAACGCACACAAAATAAAGTTCGTGTGAAATTAATTTGAAACTGCAGCGAGTTCTTAGAAATCACATTTTTCATTTTTTATTCACGACAACTTGTCGCGCAGCGACTTAAAACAGTGCAAATCTGATGAGAATTAAAAATGCGACAGCGAAGTTGGAGCGTTTTTATCATCAAATTTAAACGATTTAAAAGTTGCCAGCGCAAGAAGTTTCAATTAATTAATCGAAGAAATTCAAAGCTTCAATGATATTTGATTAGATTATTTTCGGAATGTATAAAATTTGACGCAAAATTGTCTGGAATAAAAAAACGGTAAGAAACAATAATAAAATAATCGCCATAAAATGGTAAATAGACTGATTTACTCGTGCAACGTTCATGAAACATTTCATCATACTCACAAACGACATATCTATTCCTGCGAGATTATACAACGAAATTATACAAAAAAAACTTGTTTAGATTTGGGGTTAATGCATTTTTGTATAATTTCCTGACAATAATCGAAATTGAAAAATACAAAACTTCAACCAACCTTGCACGTGTAAGTTAATCAAATGGAGATCAATATCTGTTTAATCTGTAGTTGTATATTTCATTTGTGTACATATTTATATCTCAGAGAAAATGAAAGATGTTTATATGCATAATCGAGCTGTCCTTCAAGGATACAACCGGTTTCAATAATGATCATATTCAAGAAACGATCTAAGCTCTGAAACAGGTCTTAAATGCGTGTATAGAAAAAGAGTTCATAATCTACCCACCAACGCGAAGAGAAAATCCTAATAAAATCAAAATTTATCGGTATTGGTATTGGTATTTGGTACTCGGTATAAATAAACCGCACGATAATATGATATTTAAAACGCGCGTTGACGAAATTATTAATTTTTTTGGTATATATAATTATTTATAGAAAAATCTGCAGCAAGATACGAGCGAGAGTACGTGTGTCAATTTCAAAAATCGGCGAATCGGCATCTTTTCGTGCACCAAAGACGGGACATTTGGAACGTTTTCGTTCCACTCATCATCAATACCTTTTTTTATACAATTTTTATATTTTTGAACTCAATAAATGGTCCGACAAAAAAAGTTTTTTTCCAAGGCTTCAAAAAAATATCAAACTAAATGTATCTCATCAAAAGGGGAAAAACTGCCCGTTTGTCTATATAAATAAAATCCGATTTTATTCTCGAGAACCAGCCGCACAATAAAGTTTCTATTTTAAGCAGAAAAAAACTACATAATTGAAAAGATAGCGAATTAATCTCGAAGAAAAACAAACTTTATCTACACACAAAGATTACACGAACGTTCATTAGACTCTGCGCGGTTTAAGAGATAGTGTGTGTGTGTGTCCTTTTTAGATTTTTATTGCAGGATGTTTTAAGATAAACACACTCTGAATTTATTCTTGTAAATAAAGCGAGCACTCGCACTCCAGGTGCGCGCTTTTTATTAATACCTCCAAAAAAACAGGCATTTTTTATTTTATCGCATCTAATTAAACAACATCGTTGTCAACACACAAACCAAAGCCAAACAAACGATTTTACTGAGATCAGTGCAGGATTTACACGTATAAGCTACACGAACTATAGCTTGGGGCCCCCACTTTCTTGGGGGCCCCCACTTTCTTGGGGGCCCCCAAAAAAAATTGTCAGAGTGAGCAATTGTCATAAATTGTCATATAATTTCTGGACTTATAAAGGGCGTCACATGTCGAATAGCTTGGGGCCTTATCGAGCCTAAATCCGACCCTGGCTAAGATTTGTGTACTGGGTGTTTCAAGTGCGCCGATATCGTCAAAAAAGTTGCAACAGACTTTATTAGTGAAGTTAATTCAGAAAAAAAATCGTAAAAAATTTACCGTTTGAGATTTTGACTTGAAATTAAAAACTGACATAAATTATAGTTTTAGAAAGTACAGAAAAAAAATTGGTTCAATTTCAACCATACACATTTGAAAAATCGAATATCAAAGTTACTACTTTCCAAAAAACCCCTTTAGTGAAGTTACTTAAGAAAAACATTCATAAAATATTTACCGTTTGAGATTTTTACTTGAAATTAAAAACTGACATAAATTATAGTTTTAGAAAGTACAGAAAAAAAATTGGTTCAATTTCAACCATACACATTTGAAAAATCGAATATCAAAGTTACTACTTTCCAAAAAACCCCTTTAGTGAAGTTACTTAAGAAAAACATTCATAAAATATTTACCGTTTGAGATTTTGACTTGAAATTAAAAACTGACATAAATTATAGTTTTAGAAAGTACAGAAAAAAAATTGGTTCAATTTCAACCGTACATATTTGAAAAATCGAATATCAAAGTTACTACTTTCCAAAAAACCCCTTTAGTGAAGTTACTTAAGAAAAACATTCATAAAAAAATTAACGTTTGAGATTTTGACTTGAAATTAAAAACTGGCATAAAGTATAGGTTCAACAAGTTCAGGAAAAAAAATGGTTGAATTTGAACCATACACATTTGAAAAATCGAATAACAAAGTTACTACTTTCCAAAAAACCCTTTTAGTGAAATTACTTAAGAAAAAAATTCATAAAAAATTCACAGTTTGAGATTTTGACTTGAAATTAAAAACTGACATAAATTATAGTTTTAGAAAGTACAGAAAAAAAATTGGTTCAATTTCAACCATACACATTTGAAAATTCGAATATCAAAGTTTCGACTTTCCAAAAAACCCATTTAGTGAAGTTACTTCAGAAAAACAATCATAAAAAATTCACCGTTTGAGATTTTGACTTGAAATTAAAAACTGTCATAAATTACAGTTTCAGAAAGTCCAGAAAAAATTTTGTTTCAATTCGCAATATACACATTTGAAAATCCGAATATAAAAGTTTACCACTTTCCAAAAAACCAATTTAATGACCTTACTTCAGAAAAAAAATCATAAAAAATTGACTGGTTGAAATTTCGACTTGAAATTAAAAACTGGCATAAGTAGTTTTTTTTTTAAATTAATTATATTAAAATTTTTAATGTAGTTAGGAACTTTTTTTATATAAAACTTTATAATAAAACATACACGAAATAACAATTTAATTGATAGTTAAAAATTGATCTATATTGTTTAGTAGTTTTTTGAAAAAAAATAATTATATAAAAAATATTACTGTGGTTAGGAACCTTTTTTCTATATATAAAACTTTATAATACAACATACACGAAATAACAATTTAAGGAATAATTAAAAATTAATTTATTCAACAAGTATTAAAAAAAAAAAAAATAGTGCGGTTAGGAACCTTTTTTTTTAAAAAAACAAAACAAATTTATTTGCTTATTAAAAATAATATTATTATTAATTTATATATTATATTATTATACCAATTATTATAGATCAATATGTACAGAGGAGTTCGAATATAATGGACTCGCTTATAGTGAATTTTCGGTTATAGTGAACGCTATTTCAAATACCAAAAAAATCTTTCCATAATAAACATTTTGTGTTTCGTTTATAATGAACCTCTGATAAAGTGAACCAATTTTGATGCATTTTTCAAGTTCACTTAATCCGGACTTCACTGTATGTATATTTAAATACAAATTTATTATTTAAAGATATAATTATACCAATAGCTTTCTATATTTAAATCAAAAATTTGAATGTTATGTATTTGTTTTATAATCTTAAAAAAAAAAAAAATTGCTTCGACCTCGTTTGAAAAGTTTGTTGTTTGTTGTTTTGGTTTTAAATGCGACGCGAGCGCCGTGTGCGGAATTTCGATCAACCGAAATTCTTAACATAATCCACACATCATTTTGGCGGATTTTCGAAAAATTTATTGCCTACACAAAAAAAAAATTTAAAAACAAAAAATCAGGAAGTAAACGAAATGCGCGTATTTTTAAATACACTACGTGTATTCAGGGCGACTCGATTTAGATTGTTTCGTGTAAACAATTTTTATAATATGCAAATCTTTTTTTGGAAAAAAAAAACAAAAGTTAACCCAGTTTAGTTTAGAAAATCGGCGCCGGAAAAGAAAAGTTAAATAAATTCGCGCGACAATGGAAAAAATGAAAAATAATCAATTTTTGGAGTCACTTTCGTTCAAAAAAATTCGCGAAAATCGCCAAAAATCAAAATTTGCGATTGTTTTCGTTGTGTCACTTCAGTTTTCAGTATATTAGTGCGGCGCGCGCGCGAAATACACATTTCGGCAGAGAGACCTTGATATTATACGCAAAAATAACGGCGTCAACGAAGAAGGTTGCACGTGGAGACTTTTTGGCGCAAAAAACCTGCTCGAATAATGATTATTATTGTACAAACAAAATTTTGGAAAAATACAAAATCGACTCTTTTTCGAACCACATAAGCAAACTAACTTCATAGAGTATTTTTCTGTACCGGGCGTCTCGAAAAAATAAAAAATAAAAATAAAAAAATTGGCAAAAAATTGAATTTCACGAGTCCGACAGCCGAGCGAAATCATTCGAACGGGCGTCCAACGGCATTTTATCGATCTACGAAAAATTCTCAACCATTTTTGTTGGCGACATTTTTTTCTACCTCTTCAATCGAGAGAGAGGGGCGGGGGAAAGGCGCACAACTTATTCAATTATTTCAAAAAAATTGATTGAGAACCCACCGTTTTCATGTCACCATATAATTTGCATTAAAATTTCGAAAAGAATGCCGAAAATCGCACGTCAAATTTTTTGAAAAAATGAAATAAATCGGATAATTATTCAAAAACTCGCCATCTGGTGGTGGCTTTTCACACATGCAATAAGACGAGTGGAATCGAAACGATCGATAATCGCACGAGTTGGAAAACATGTCGTCAAAAAAAAAAAAAATCACGAGTCCGAAAACCGAGCGAAATTATTAGACGATTCTACGAATTGCATTCGTCAGATCATATCACGAATGAGCAGGAAATGTATCTCCCCCCCCCTAAATTGAAGAGATGGAGAAAAATGTTACTAAAAAAAATGGTAGAGAATTTTTCCTAAATTAAAAAAAATGCTGTAGGATTTATTTCAGACTATTTTTAAAACAGGAATATGACAACACAATCGCTAATTTCTTCAAGCCACTCTAAAAAAAAAGCAAAATCCGTTTTTATAAATAAAACTAACGCGAAAAATTACAAGTTTGTTGTTGCTTAACTGTGCGAAATTTCCAGAAAATTACGTTTGGCATTCGACTCTACATTTAGACGTCGGAAAATATAAAGACAAGATCCTTGATGCGTCAACAAGTATAATTTATATGATTTACTTATACTTATACTATATTTTTTTTACTGTTCATATCAAAAATTAAAATAATTTTTATGTCATCGACAGTTATAATGAAAATATAATAGGCACTTATTGAGACAATAAGTTGAAATTAGATAATCGATGGCAAAATGTCAAATAACTGCAACAGAGTGTGCCAAAATACGTAAGTTTGACGTCTGTATGAAAGTATATTCCTCGAATACTGTTTTTTTCTTTTTCTTTGTGTATTTATAAAATTGGCAACACTTTTTCATATTAGGGCAACGACTGCACATCAATGTAACAATCTAACTGTATAATTCTTACCTAATAGAACTGTTTTGTTTTATTGCTGCTGTATTGTTATGCAGCAATTCAGCTTCCACAACTGAATTGTTTTATAACGGCCGTATAGTTGCGTTTCGCAGCATTTATAAACAGTTTATAAAATTGTTTAGTAACCAATTCACAAAACAGTTCAAATTGTTACTTGTGTGGTTCACATCCTATTTGTGAAGATACTGATTTAAGAATAGAATATTAAAAGTGTTTTTGGTTGTGAATGCGAAACGTTTTTCGAAAACGACAGACAGCCTGGTTCCCGACATTGCGCAACTTCCCTTTTAGTCGTTGCGCAAAAGCGCCAACGTAAAAACGACAATAAAAGAAACGAATCTACAATATTTTTGATGAGTGGACTCCTTTTTCATTTATTTTATTTTCATTATGTCGTTTTATCAGAATAACAATTTGCTTGCGTCCTGCAGATAATTGGAGAATAAAGAAAGGCTAATATTACAAGTGGATTGTCCCGTGCGGTCACGTTTTAAAATAAACATAAGCAACTGGCAACGATTCAAGTGCACAATTATTATTTAACGTAAAAATAACTTCGGTTGAGGCGCGATTCGCGCAAGAGAGAAACGAAGCGTTTCAAAATTGAAAAACGCGTCAAAACAAGTTCGCTCGTCTTTCGGACTCGTGAAATTAATTAATTCGCACTTATTACTTAACGTAAAAATAACTCGCAGGGAGAAATGAAGCGTTTTAAATTTGAAAACGCGTCAAAACAATTCCTCTCGTCTTTCGGACTCGTGAAATTAATTAATTCGCACTCATTATTTAACGTAAAAATAACTTCGGTTGAGGCGCGATTCTCTCGCAGGGAGAAACGAAGCGTTTCAAAATTAAAAAACACGCCAAACAATTTCGCTCGTCTTTCGGACTCGTGAAATTAATTAATTCGCACTCATTATTTAACGTAAAAATAACTTCGGTTGAGGCGCAATTCTCTCGCAGGGAGAAACGAAGCGTTTCAAAATTTAAAAACACGCCAAACAATTTCGCTCGTCTTTCGGACTCGTGAAATTAATTAATTCGCACTCATTATTTAACGTAGAAATAACTTCGGTTGAGGCGCGATTCTCTCGCAGGGAGAAATGAAGCATCAATTGGAACTAAATTTCGCAAAAAAAAAGTACATCATGGTAAAACTGGTTTAATTTGAAGGGGGAGGTTTCACTCGGAATTTTCTGCACGCACTTGGGCCTTTCTTAAAAATTTCAGAAAATCGCTCTACTTTACGACACCCTATCCTGACTTATTTTATTTTAAATCTGAAAACACGTCAAACAATTTCGCTCGTCTTTCGGACTCGTGAAATTAATTAATTCGCACAATGATAATTTTTCAATAAGAATATGAAAGAAATAGTCACTAAGTATCGATTTAAACTATAAATGCGAAATTAGGAAATCTAGAGTATGCAACCAACATTTCTCGCATGCGTCGACGGCGAACGCAATCGATTATTTATTAATTATTTTTTATTATTATAAAGCTGCTTGTTTTATGACTAATATATATATATATATATATAAATAATAATAATAATATAATATAATTAGAATAATATAATATAAATGAAAAACATTTAAAAACAATTTCTTAAAAAGATTGAAGAAATATTATTTCTGATTTATATTTTTTGATATTTTTCTTCTTTGATGCAAAATGTAATATTCGTTAAACATAGATTTTTTTAAGTAAACCTAATAATTTATGAAGAAACAAATATTTTTCCTTGATATAATCAAATATTTTTTGAATATACATTCAAAGTTACTACTTTCCAAAAAAAAACCTTTTAGTGAAGTTACTTCAGAAAAAAATTCATAAAAAATTCCCAGTTTGAGATTTTGACTCGAAATTAAAAACTGGCATAAAGTACAGCTTCAACAAGTCAAAAAACAAAATTGGTTCAATTTGAAAAATCGAATATCAAAGTTACCACTCCCCAAAAAACCCCTTTAGCGAAAAAATTCATAAAAAATTTAAATTTGAGATTTTGACTTAAAAACTGCCATAAACTAAATTACCTCAACGGAGGCAGCTCTTCAAAATTCATCCTCACTTTCGCACTAATCAAGTCATGGCTGATCTTCGGCAGTTCCAGCGACTTCAAAGCGATGCCCTTAATCTTGGAGTCCCCAGGCCCCATCAGGGGCGGCAAATGTTCCTTCGACATCATCACAGTCTTGGTGAAAATGCTCAGACTCCTCTCGGTAAACTCCTAAAAAAAAAAATTTCAAAAATCCTCAAAAAATCCAACCTTGCCGGAAAAAAACTCAAAAAATCAAAATCCAATTTCTTATAAAAAAAACCTCAAATCCTCAAAAAATCCAACCTTGCCGGAAAAAACCTCAAAAAATCCAAATCCAATCTCTTATAAAAAAACCTCAAACCGCAACGTTCATATCCCTTAAAAATTCAAAATTCAATCTCCTATAAAAAAACCTCAAACCTCAATGTTAAAAAGAAAAACTAAAAAAATCCAACCTCTTACAAAAAAAAACCCTCAAACCTCAATATTCATATCCCTCAAAAACTCAAAATCCAATCTTTTATTAAAAAAACAACCTCAAACCTCAACGTTCATATCCCTCAAAAACTCAAAATCCAATTTCTTATAAAAACAACTTCAAACCTCAACGTTCATATCCCTCAAAAACTCAAAATCCAATCTTTTATAAAAAAAAACAACCTCAAACCTCAACGTTCATATCCCTCAAAAACTCAAAATCCAATTTCTTTTAAAAACCACTTCAAACCTCAACGTTCATATCCCTCAAAAACTCAAAATCCAATCTTTATAAAAAAAATAACCTCAAACCTCAACGTTCATATCCCTCAAAAACTCAAAATCCAATTTCTTATAAAAACAATTTCAAACCTCAACGTTTATATCCCTCAAAAACTCAAAATCCAACCTTGCAGAAAAAACCTCAAACCTCAACATTAAAAAAACCCAAAAATCCTCAAAAAATCCAACCTTGCAGAAAAAACCTCAAACCTCAACGTTAAAAAAACCCAAAAATCCTCAAAAAATCCAACCTAGCAGAAAAAACCTAAAACCTCAACGTTAAAAAAAAAAACTAAAAAAATCCAATCTCTTATAAAAAGAAACCTCAAACCTCAACGTTAAAAAAAAACAAAAATCCTCAAAAAATCCAACCTAGCAGAAAAAACCTAAAACCTCAACGTTAAAAAAAAAGAAAAAAATCCAACCTTGCAGAAAAAACCTCAAACCTCAACGTTATTTATAAAGAACTAAAAAAATCCAACCTTGCAGAGAAAACCTCAAAGTTAATTAAAAAAAACGAAAAAATCCAACCTTGCAGAAAAAACCTCAAACCTCAACGTTAATAAAAAAAAAAACAAAAAAATCCAACCTTGCAGAAAACACCTCAAACCTCAACGTTTATATCCCTCAAAAACTCAAAATCCAACCTTGCAGAAAAAACTTCAAACCTCAACGTTAATAAAAAAAAACAAAAAAAATCCAACCTTGCAGAAAACACCTCAAACCTCAACGATTATATCCCTCAAAAACTCAAAATCCAACCTTGCAGAAAAAACCTCAAACCTCAACGTTAATTAAAAAAAACTAAAAAAATCCAACCTTGCAGAAAAAACCTCAAACCTCAACGTTATTTATAAAGAACTAAAAAAATCCAACCTTGCAGAGAAAACCTCAAACCTCAAAGTTAATTAAAAAAAACGAAAAAATCCAACCTTGCAGAAAAAACCTCAAACCTCAACGTTAATAAAAAAAAAAACAAAAAAATCCAACCTTGCAGAAAACACCTCAAACCTCAACGTTTATATCCCTCAAAAACTCAAAATCCAACCTTGCAGAAAAAACTTCAAACCTCAACGTTAATAAAAAAAAACAAAAAAAATCCAACCTTGCAGAAAACACCTCAAACCTCAACGATTATATCCCTCAAAAACTCAAAATCCAACCTTGCAGAAAAAACCTCAAACCTCAACATTAAAAAAACCCAAAAATCCTCAAAAAATCCAACCTTGCAGAAAAAACCTCAAACCTCAAGGTTAAAAAATCCAAAAATCCTCAAAAAATCCAACCTAGCAGAAAAACCTAAAACCTCAACGTTAAAAAAAAAAACTAAAAAAATCCAATCTCTTATAAAAAGAAACCTCAAACCTCAACGTTAAAAAAAAACAAAAATCCTCAAAAAATCCAACCTAGCAGAAAAAACCTAAAACCTCAACGTTAAAAAAAAAGAAAAAAATCCAACCTTGCAGAAAAAACCTCAAACCTCAACGTTATTTATAAAGAACTAAAAAAATCCAACCTTGCAGAGAAAACCTCAAAGTTAATTAAAAAAAACGAAAAAATCCAACCTTGCAGAAAAAACCTCAAACCTCAACGTTAATAAAAAAAAAAACAAAAAAATCCAACCTTGCAGAAAACACCTCAAACCTCAACGTTTATATCCCTCAAAAACTCAAAATCCAACCTTGCAGAAAAAACTTCAAACCTCAACGTTAATTAAAAAAAACTAAAAAAATCCAACCTTGCAGAAAAAACCTCAAACCTCAACGTTATTTATAAAGAACTAAAAAAATCCAACCTTGCAGAGAAAACCTCAAACCTCAAAGTTAATTAAAAAAAACTAAAAAAATCCAACCTTGCAGAAAAAACCTCAAACCTCAACGTTAATAAAAAAAAAAACAAAAAATTCAAGCTCTTATAAAAAAACCTTCAAACCTCAACGTTAAAAAAAAAACTAAAAAAATCCAATCTCTTGTAAACAAAACCTCTAACCTCAACGTTAAAAAGAAAACTAAAAAAATCCAATCTCTTATAAACAAAACCTCAAACCTCAACGTTAAAAAAAAAAAAATGCAACCTTGCAGAAAAACCTCAAACCTCAACGTTAAAAAACCTCAATAAATCCAATCTCTTATTTAAAAAAACCTCAAACCTCAACGTTAAAAAAAACTAAAAAAATCCAATCTCTTATTAAAGAAAACCTCAAACCTCAACGTTAAAACAAACAAAAAATAATAATCCAATCTCTTATAAAAAAGGACCTCAAACCTCAACGTTCATATCCCTCAAAAACTTAAAATCCAACTTCTTATAAGAAAAAACCCTCAAACCTCAATGTTCATATCCTCGCCCTCCAGCGACACGACGGACGTCACAGGAACCACCAGCCCGATCTCCGACTCGGTCTCGTCCTCCTCCTCCTTGGAAACCCGCTGGTTGTCGTACAGAACCCTCAGCGCCATCTCATCCCTGTCCCCAAACACGTTTTCCAGCTGTTGCACAGAGTCGTCGCGATCGCCGCCCGGAGATGGCGCTGGCGGAGCCTCGGCGGCCATCTTGGGGCGGATCGGAACCCGGCGCGCCGCCCAAGTGTCGGCCGGCGAAGACGTCGGGGTTTCTCCGGGATGCCAGGCTGGATGCCCTTCGTAGAAGGGCTTACCGTAGTCGTGGACGAAGTTGCTCAGCGAGACGGCTTGGCGCCAAGCCCTATAAGCGCAATGAACCGTCAGTTTTAGGGATTGCTTCTCCAGGTACTTTTCGTAGCAGGCGTCCAGGGTTTTCTGGAGGAGTTGCTCGCGGACCGCGTAGACCGCCAGGTCGCGCTGCTCATCTTCGATGATTTTCTGGCTGGAATGATAAGATCATATAGTTTCGAGTTTGAGTTTGGGCTGAATTTTATTGAGTACACTAATGGATGGGTTAACCTGGAGGATTTTTCGCGACTGACGTCGGAGAAGCTTCCGGCGCTGCTTCGCAAAGAGCGGCGGCTGCTTTTGACTTCTTTGGACGCTCTTTTGGGATTCATGACTTTTCTGGTTTGACAGGTGCGGTTTGTTTGCGCTTTTAGAAGTTAGATGGCGCTCGGTGCGTGGTCCAAAATGATTTTTTTAAAATTTTTGAGTTATACGCGTCATATAAATAGTAAATAGTAAACTGGGATGTAGGAATAAATATCAAAAAGAAATAATATTGGTTTATAAATAATATAAGTCTGAAACAGTCAATTCTGTGCCAGAAAGTTCGATTCTGAGTCAAGAAAATCACACTCAGAGTCAGAAAAATCACATTTTGAGTAAAAAAATCGATTCTGAGACGGAAAAATCGATTATGAGGCAGAAAAGCCAGATTCTGAGTCAAAAAAGGAGTGTAAGAGTCAAAAAATCACACTCAGAGACAGAAAAAGCAGATTCTGAATCAGAAACATCGATTCTGAATGAAAAAGGAAAATTGAAAGTAAAAAATTCGATTTTGAGTTAGAAAAATCGATTTTGAATCAGAACAATCACATTCGGAGTCAGAAAAAACAGATTCTGAGTCAGTAAAATCACATTCTGAGTTAAAAATTCAATTCTGAGACAGAAAAATCGATTGCGAATCAGAAAACTCACATTTCTTGTTAAGAAATTCGACTCTGAGACAGAAAAATCGATTTTGAATGGGAAAACTCACATTCTTTGTTAGGAAATTCGATTCTGAGACAGAAAAGCCAGATTCTGAGTCAAAAAAATCACACTCAGAGTCAGAAAAATCACATTTTGAGTAAAAAAATCGATTCTGAGACGGAAAAATCGATTATGAGGCAGAAAAGGAGTGTAAGAGTCAAAAAATCACACTCAGAGACAGAAAAAGCAGATTCTGAATCAGAAACATCGATTCTGAATGAAAAAGGAAAATTGAAAGTAAAAAATTCGATTTTGAGTTAGAAAAATCGATTTTGAATCAGAACAATCACATTCTGAGTCAGAAAAAACAGATTCTGAGTCAGTAAAATCACATTCTGAGTTAAAAATTCAATTCTGAGACAGAAAAATCGATTGCGAATCAGAAAACTCACATTTCTTGTTAAGAAATTCGACTCTGAGACAGAAAAATCGATTTTGAATGGGAAAACTCACATTCTTTGTTAGGAAATTCGATTCTGAGACAGAAAAGCCAGATTCTGAGTCAAAAAAATCACACTCAGAGTCAGAAAAATCACATTTTGAGTAAAAAAATCGATTCTGAGACGGAAAAATCGATTATGAGGCAGAAAAGGAGTGTAAGAGTCAAAAAATCACACTCAGAGACAGAAAAAGCAGATTCTGAATCAGAAACATCGATTCTGAATGAAAAAGGAAAATTGAAAGTAAAAAATTCGATTTTGAGTTAGAAAAATCGATTTTGAATCAGAACAATCACATTCTGAGTCAGAAAAAACAGATTCTGAGTCAGTAAAATCACATTCTGAGTTAAAAATTCAATTCTGAGACAGAAAAATCGATTGCGAATCAGAAAACTCACATTTCTTGTTAAGAAATTCGACTCTGAGACAGAAAATCGATTTTGAATGGGAAAACTCACATTCTTTGTTAGGAAATTCGATTCTGAGACAGAAAAGCCAGATTCTGAGTCAAAAAAGCAGTATAAGAGTAAAAAAAATCACATTCAGAGACAGAAAAAGCAGATTCTGAGTCAGAAACATCGATTCTGAATGGAAAAGGCAAACTGAGAGTAAGAAAAGTCGACTTTGAATCAAAAAAGTCACATTCTGGGTCAGAAAGATCACATTTTGAGCCAGAAAAAGTAAATTCCGAGACAGAAAAAGCAGATTTTGAGTGAAAAAAGTCAATTTTGGGGCAGCAAAATCAAATCTGAGTGAAAGAAGGTAAATTTAGAGACAAAAATTATATTCTGAGTCAGAAAAATCGATTTCGAATCATAAAAATCACATTCAGTGCAAGAAAAACCAGATTCTGAGTTAGAAAAAGCAGATGCTGACTCAGAAGAGCAGATTCTGGCGCGGCAAAATCAATTCTGAGTAAAAAAAGGTAAATTTGGAATCCAAAAATTGGATTCTGAGTCAGAAAGATCGATTTTTAATCAGAAAAATCACGTTCGGAGTCAGAAAAAGCAGATTTTGGGTCAGAAAGTCAATTCTGGGGCAGCAAAATCAATTCTGAATGAAAAAAGGTAAATTTAGAGTCATAAATTGGATTCTGAGTCAGAAAAATCGATTTCGAATCATAAAAATCACATTCAGTGCAAGAAAAACCAGATTCTGAGTTAGAAAAAGCAGATGCTGACTCAGAAGAGCAGATTCTGGCGCGGCAAAATCAATTCTGAGTAAAAAAAGGTAAATTTGGAATCCAAAAATTGGATTCTGAGTCAGAAAGATCGATTTTTAATCAGAAAAATCACGTTCGGAGTCAGAAAAAGCAGATTCTGGGTCAGAAAGTCAATTCTGGGGCAGCAAAATCAAATCTGAGTGAAAAAAGGTAAATTTAGAGTCATAAATTGGATTCTGAGTCAGAAAAATCGATTTTCAATCAGAAAAATCACATTCGGAGTCAGAAAAAGCAGATTCTGAGACAGAAACATCGATTCTGAATGAAAAAGGCAAATTAATAATAAGAAAAAGTAAATTCTGAGACAAACAAATCGCATTCAGAGACAGAAAAAGCAGATTCTGAGTCAGAAACATCGATTCTGAATGAAAAAGGCAAATTGAAAGTAAAAAATTCGGTTTTGAGTTAGAAAAATCGATTTTGAATCAGAACAATCACATTCTGAGTCAGAAAGATCGATTGTGAGTCAGAGAGATCACATTTTGAGTCAGAAAAGCAAATTCTGAGACAAACGAATCACATTCAGAGTCAGAAAAAGCATATTCTGAGTCAGAAACATCGATTCTGAGTGAAAAAGGTAAATTCAAAGTAAAAAATTCGATTTTGAGTCAGAAGAAGCAGATTCTGACTCGGAAACATCGATTCTGAGTGAAAAATGCAAATTTACAGTAAAAAAATTGGATTTTAAGTTAGGAAAATCGACTTTGAATCAGAGAAATCGCGTTCGGAGTCAGAAAAAGCAGATTCTGGGTCAGAAAGTCAATTCTGGGGCAGCAAAATCAATTCTGAATGAAAAAAGGTAAATTTAGAGTCATAAATTGGATTCTGAGTCAGAAAAATCGATTTTTAATCAGAAAAATCACATTTCTTGTTAAGAAATTCGACTCTGAGACAGAAAATCGATTTTGAATGGGAAAACTCACATTCTTTGTTAGGAAATTCGATTCTGAGACAGAAAAGCCAGATTCTGAGTCAAAAAAGCAGTATAAGAGTAAAAAAAATCACATTCAGAGACAGAAAAAGCAGATTCTGAGTCAGAAACATCGATTCTGAATGGAAAAGGCAAACTGAGAGTAAGAAAAGTCGACTTTGAATCAAAAAAGTCACATTCTGGGTCAGAAAGATCACATTTTGAGCCAGAAAAAGTAAATTCCGAGACAGAAAAAGCAGATTTTGAGTGAAAAAAGTCAATTTTGGGGCAGCAAAATCAAATCTGTGTGAAAGAAGGTAAATTTAGAGACAAAAATTATATTCTGAGTCAGAAAAATCGATTTCGAATCATAAAAATCACATTCAGTGCAAGAAAAACCAGATTCTGAGTTAGAAAAAGCAGATGCTGACTCAGAAGAGCAGATTCTGGCGCGGCAAAATCAATTCTGAGTAAAAAAAGGTAAATTTGGAATCCAAAAATTGGATTCTGAGTCAGAAAGATCGATTTTTAATCAGAAAAATCACGTTCGGAGTCAGAAAAAGCAGATTTTGGGTCAGAAAGTCAATTCTGGGGCAGCAAAATCAATTCTGAATGAAAAAAGGTAAATTTAGAGTCATAAATTGGATTCTGAGTCAGAAAAATCGATTTCGAATCATAAAAATCACATTCAGTGCAAGAAAAACCAGATTCTGAGTTAGAAAAAGCAGATGCTGACTCAGAAGAGCAGATTCTGGCGCGGCAAAATCAATTCTGAGTAAAAAAAGGTAAATTTGGAATCCAAAAATTGGATTCTGAGTCAGAAAGATCGATTTTTAATCAGAAAAATCACGTTCGGAGTCAGAAAAAGCAGATTCTGGGTCAGAAAGTCAATTCTGGGGCAGCAAAATCAAATCTGAGTGAAAAAAGGTAAATTTAGAGTCATAAATTGGATTCTGAGTCAGAAAAATCGATTTTCAATCAGAAAAATCACATTCGGAGTCAGAAAAAGCAGATTCTGAGACAGAAACATCGATTCTGAATGAAAAAGGCAAATTAATAATAAGAAAAAGTAAATTCTGAGACAAACAAATCGCATTCAGAGACAGAAAAAGCAGATTCTGAGTCAGAAACATCGATTCTGAATGAAAAAGGCAAATTGAAAGTAAAAAATTCGGTTTTGAGTTAGAAAAATCGATTTTGAATCAGAACAATCACATTCTGAGTCAGAAAGATCGATTGTGAGTCAGAGAGATCACATTTTGAGTCAGAAAAGCAAATTCTGAGACAAACGAATCACATTCAGAGTCAGAAAAAGCATATTCTGAGTCAGAAACATCGATTCTGAGTGAAAAAGGTAAATTCAAAGTAAAAAATTCGATTTTGAGTCAGAAGAAGCAGATTCTGACTCGGAAACATCGATTCTGAGTGAAAAATGCAAATTTACAGTAAAAAAATTGGATTTTAAGTTAGGAAAATCGACTTTGAATCAGAGAAATCGCGTTCGGAGTCAGAAAAAGCAGATTCTGGGTCAGAAAGTCAATTTTGGGGCAGCAAAATCAAATCCTAGTAAAAAAGGTAAATTTAGAGTCAAAAAATTAGATTCTGAGTCTGAAAAAGCAGATTCTGAGTCAGAAACATCGATTCTGAGTGAAAAAGGCAAATTCACAATAAAAGTTGAAATTGAGACCTAAATTTTTACCTTTAACAAATAGGTGTTATTATGGTTTACATTGTTTCTTTAAATAAAATGAATTTGGATGTTGTACATTTCGAACACAGTTGTGAATAATCAATTTATACTTCTTTTCAGTTATCAACTGCTAAACTTTACTATTCCATAAATTCACATTGAAAATCTTGATCAATTTGATCTGCAGTTAACCTGCAAATAAATTGTTACTTGTATTTTTACTGTTACAAATTAATTTAATTACCTGATATAATATTATGTTTAGAACGCAAATTTGTATCCTGGATCTTTTTAGTAGTCTGATCTGCACATAATAATGGCATTTAACCATCTTTATTGCCAGAAACAGATTGGATTTGGATTGAACATTATGCGACAGAATTAAACATCATCTTGATTGCCACTAACACCGCAACTTATAATACAACACAAATCTGGTATTGCCAATGATTAATAACGCTTTCAAATAGTAAATTTTCTTGAAAAACAAACTTTCCTCAATGTAAACTGTGGGATTGTTTGCCCACAGGCGGCCATTTTTGTTGCGCCGGTCATATGGTTCTGAAATGGCCTATTTAGTACCACAAAAAAATGGAACAAGAGATTTTGACAAAGTAAGCCCTTTTGATTGAAGAGAACAAACTTATTTTGTTGGAAAATCGATCTTTGGACCACATAATAAAACATTGAAAGCGAAAAACTAGTTTATTACAAGAAATAAGGCCAACATTATTTATCCAATGCCGTTTTGAGAATTCCATCATGTCTCAGTACACAGGGTGCGGCCTAAAAAATGCCGCAAGCCGCATCTTCGCTATTTATGGCTCGATTTAAATGAAACAAAAACTGTGGAATAAATCGTTTCATAAGCACTACTTTTGTGTGCAACATAATTTAATTTTTTCAAATTAATATTTTTCTATTTTTATTCTCAATCCGAATCCAACAGTGTGTGTCACAAATTAGAATTCGTTTAAGACGATTTCACCTATTTAAATCTGGAGCTTCAGAACGTGGTATTTTCTAAACGTCGGAGGCCCAGGTAAGTTGTGTTATTATGTGGAACAGAGGAAAACCACAACTTCCCAAGTAACACCGTATATGCATAATACATTTCTCTAATATGCAGCAAACATTGGAATATTTCCTGCATATTAGAGAAATGTATTATGCATATACGGTGTTACTTGGGTTATCTTTTGTTTATTTGTTTGTATTTTTGTATGCGATAGATAAGTTTCACAGGAAACCGCATAGAAAAATACATTGGCAAAAACAGGAAAAGGTTCCATACTTAAATGCTTCGCACACTGTCTGTGACAGCAGTTGGTTTCCAGCAATCAAACGTAACATGTAAGTAAAAAATTGCAATAATAACTCACAGATCAAATTAATTTAGAATCTAACTATTCTTATTAATTTTCAAATAAGGAAATTTTATTGTAGACGAAAATAAACATAAAATTAATGTACTATGACCAATCTAATCAACCTGATCGATAAGAATTGTATTGTAGTATTTAAAACGTTTTCCTGTTCGCAGTTGATGTTAATTGATTAAATAAAGGTAAATTTTCAGAATGGCGTCAAAAACGAACAACGATAAAGTGATGGAATTAGCTGAAGAATTGGGCCCAAATTATTCCGTCAACGTAGAACCACAAAAACCAGGTAGCTCAGCGAAATGCTATGTGGTCGAAGGTCAATGACAAGAATTAATGATGACGAAAATGGTAAATCAACTTGATAAACAAAAGGCAATTGAAGTTCAAATCAAGGAACTAACAAACAAAATTGACTCATCATCGACTTTTCTGGAGAAGCAATTAAAGGAAAACAAAAATGAAATTCAGAAGTTAAAGAACGATTTGGCAAGTTGTAAGGTTGATGCAAGAACTGAACTGATTACGGAGAAAGAGGAGGCAATTAAGAAATTACAAAAATTACTAGAAGAAGCAGTCGCTGAATCAGATACGCGCAAAACAGAAGTGCAAACTTTAAAAACTGAAAATCTGAAGTTAACAACCGAATTGGCAAATTGTAAAGATGCAAGAACTGAACTTGACAAAATGATGGCAGAGAAAGAGGAAGCAATTAAGAAATTACAAAATGATATTAAAATTGAAAAAACAAGAACCACAACAGTTGAGCAACAGCTGAAAGAAATGCTTGCAACAGCAACGGCCGAAACGAGTGAAAAAAAATTAGGAAACGAACCACTTGCTGAATTAGATCCAAACAAAAAAGAAATAGAAATTTTAAAAAACCTTCTTGTGAGTGATGTTTCTCATCGAAAATTGAGTGAAGTGGACCTGACATCGAACTTAAGTGACAATTCCCTCGTCATACATGACAGAGAGATTAATTACGTGGCACCTGGCACCTTCGACAACCTCTCTGCACTCACCAAATTGGATTTAAATTCCTGCGATCTGACCTTCCTCGAAAAAGGGGTTTTCAACAACTTGACCAATCTGTTTAGTTTGAACTTGAATTTTAACTATCTTACTTGTTTAGAAGGAAACGTCTTCGAGGGTTTGAAGAAATTGAATAATATCCATTTGCACAACAACAACATCACCAAGTTGCCTCCCCAATTGTTTAGAGGGTTGGACAGTTTGAAGATTATCGAATTGAGTTATAATAAAATATCCGAATTCGATGAAGACTTGTTGGTGAGGTTGAATCGACTCATTACTTTTATTGCGTCGTATAATAACCTCACAAGCATTCCTGAAAATTTGTTTGGGGATTGTGTTCAGTTGGAGGAAGTCTTGCTTCAGAATAATAAAATCGTACGGTTGAAAAAAACTATTTTTGACAGTTTGCACAATTTGAAGTGGCTGGATCTGGATAGTAACCCACTGGACGAGATGGATAAGAACGCATTCAAGATGTTAAAAATCAATTCTTTCTATATATAACTTGTGGTAATTGCTTTATTATTTTTATTTATGCAATAATCTTGTATTATGTTTAAATTTGTATTGATTAAATATATTTTTTAAATGCAACTGTTTTACTTTTTTATTGAATTTGGAAAATGTTTCAATAAATGGTGTCTCAGAAAAAGTCAATTCTGGACTTTTTCATAGTTACATAACTTCAAACTCCAATATATTAAAAAATTGTAAATTTTACCCTTTCTATTCCAAGCCCTTCAATTATTATGGAATAGTCATTTAGTCAATGACGTGCATTATTATTTATATATAAAATTACATTTTATTTTAATTATTATTTTCGATTATTTTATTCATGGCTAATATAGCCAATCACAATTCGTTATTTGAGGAAGGAACGCGGAATTAGAATGATAATTCTGAAAAAACTTCGAGTTCCTCTGTCAATCTTAGATCTATTGGATTTTTAATTGCACCATTGTGTTCCTCGCAAAAAAATACATAAATTTTCATGTTTATACGACGCTCTAAGCAAGGAAGAAAAAAAAGTGTTTTTCTTGGTTTGGCTTTTTCTCTTTTTTTTTTCTTTTTCTACTTATGTGAGAATATCCACATTGCATAAAGTGTGCTCAGGTAAAACAATAAAAAAGTAAAACAGTTGCATTTAAAAAAATTATTTAATCATTTTCTGACCTCCAAACAACAACAAATTTAAATATAAAATAAGATTATTGCATAAACAAAAATAAAGCGATTACGCCAAGTTATATTTTGAATTCATCAATTGTTAACATCTTCAATGCGTTCTTATCCATCTCGTCCAGCGGGTTATTATGCAGATGCAACAAATTCAAAATGGGCAAACTATCCAAAATAGTTTTTTTCAACCGTACGATTTTATTATTCTCAAGAGTGATTTGTTCCAACTTAACACAATCCCTGAACAACTTTTCGGGAATGCTTGTGAGGTTATTATTATCAGCATAAAAATAAATGAGTCGATTCAACCCCACCAGCAAGTCTTCATCAAGCACCGAAATTTTATTAAAACTGAAATAGATTAGCTCCAAACTCTCCAACCCTCTAAACAACTGGGGAGGAAACTTTGTGATGTTGTTGTCGTGCAAATAAATCTCCTTCAATTTCTTCAAACCCGTGAAGACGTTTCCTTCTAAACAAGTAATATAGTTATTATTCAGCCCCAAATTAGTGAGATTGGTCAAGTTGTTGAAAACCCCTTTTTCGAGAAAGATCAGACCGCTGTAACCAAAACTCAATTCAGTGAGTGAAGAGAGGTTGTCGAAGGTGCCAGGTGCCACGTAATTAATCTTTCTATCTTCTATCGAGAGGGAGGTCGAATTCTTACTTAGGTTCGATCTCAGGTCCACTTGACTCAACTTTCGATGAGAATCATCACTCGGAAGAAGATTTTTTAAAGTTTCTATTTCTTTTTTGTTTTCATCTAATTCATCTTTTGGTAATTTTTCTCTTAATTCCTCATATAGGGTTCGTTTTTCTGCTATTTGCTTCTCCAAACCGGAATTTTCAGATTGAAGCAGTTTTATGCGTTGTTCGGTTTCCTTCTTACAACTTGCCAATTCGGTTGTTAACTTCTGATTTTCAGATTTTAAAGTTTGCATTCCTGTTTTGAGTGTCTCTAATTCAGCGACTGCTTCTTTTCTTTCATTTTCCTTCTCTTTTAATTGCTTCTCCAGCAAAGTGTTTAATGACTGAATTTTGTTTGTTAGTTCTTTGATTTGAACTTCAATTGCTTTTTTGTCGTGGGTCTTTTCTTCTAGGTGATGTGTCAATGTCTCGACTGTTGTGATCAATAATTCCTGCTTTTTGCCCATTTTTGTCATCAATAATTCGAGCCTTTGACCTTCGGCCGCACAGCATTTCGCTGAGCTACCTAGTTTTTGTGATTCTGTCTTGACGGGACAATTTGTGTCTAATCCTTCATCTAATTCCATCACTTCATCCTTATTCGTATTTGACGCCATTCTGAAAATTGACTTTTATTAAATAAATCAGCTGCGAACAGGGAACATTTATCAGGTTAATTAGATTGGTCATAGTACATTAATTTTACATTTATTTTCGTCTACAATAAAATTTCCTTATTTGAAAATGAATAAGAATTGTTAAATTCTAAATTAATTTGATCTGTGAGTATTTATTGCAATTTTTACTTACATGTTACGTTTGATTGCTGGAAACCAACTGCTGTCACAGACAGTGCGCGAAGCATTTAAGTATGGAACCTATTCCTGTTTTTACCAATGTATTTTTTTATGCGGTTTCCTGAAAACTTATCTATCGCATAAAAAAATACAAACAAATAAACAAAAGATAAGTTGTGGTTTTCCTCTGTCGCACATAATAACACAACTTACCTGTGTCTCCGACGTTTAGAAAATACCACATTCGGAGGCTCCAGATTTAAATACGTGAAATCGCCTTAAATGAATTCTAATATGTGACACACTGTTAGATTCGAATTCAGAATAGAAATAGAAAAATATACCTATTAATTTGAAAAAATAAAATTGTTTATAATCTGACCTTGAATTTGACTTTGAAAAAAATTTAATTATGTTGTACACATGTAGTGCTTATAAAACGATTTATTCCACAATTTTTGTTTCATTTAAGGGGGTATTCTAGTGTAGAAATTTGAAAAAGTCAATTTTTTTCTTCTCATATTTTCAAAGCTTAACCTTTCAAGAATATGTCAAAATTTTAATTATTTCCTGAGATATAGCTATTTTAGTGACACGACATCCAAACGCGTTTTTAAACGTTGACAAATTCCAAATGTGACAAGGAAATATTAAATCAGAAATAAATTTGTTTAGAAATATTTTAAATTTAAATTAAATTTAAAGTTGTGTGAAATTGACGAAGGGAGCTTTATTTATTTATTATTTATTTATTTATTCATCGACCTGTTTAGTGAAGAAACTATACTGTGAAATATGTGTTTCAGCTGTAAGAAATGCAAAAGGTGATAACATTGGTAATGAATATTTCGATTGCCTACAAAGAGGAGGGTTAACAGTACCCACTAATGAAGTAATTTATGCAATGTTTGACTACATTGTAAATAATTCTGAAATGGAAGCACAACTGTTAAAATTTGTGAACCCAAAAGTTGTAACTTGCAACGATTAGTTTAAACGCCAACAGCTTTTTTGAGGAAAATCTTTTAACATGCCATTTGTGTGGCAATTGTAATAAAACGTTGTTTACTCAAATGTTTGTAATATTCTCTTAAATAATTATACTAAAAATAAAAATGATGATTTCCAAAATGCTATTAATTTGCCTAAAAGGAGAAAAATTCAGACACTTTCGTTGACTAATAATATCTAACAAAGTGCATCCACATAAATAAACAAAGTTTTAATACAAACAAGTTTGGTAAATTACTCTCAAGCTGTTTGAAACAGTGCGACTGTTGTTCCTCGGTAAGACATTGAATCTTCCTCTTTCGTTGAAACTGTTCAAAATTTATGCGGTCAATTTGTCGCACTAATATAACCTGGTATGGAATTGCTGGTTCCTTTTTATTTCCAACCCACTAACATTTACTGTCAATGCTCGACAATTTTTCCAAATTAAATACATTCTGAAAGAAAACAAACAGCAAAAAAAAACAATTATAGAAAGTAAAGTATCAAACATAATTGCGTTTGATTTGCCTTTTTTCTCAAGAAAATACACAAACTGGTACCTGGTTTAGAAGAACCGCAGACACACAACTGCCAAATAGGCCGACTTTACAACAACACTGAAATGCTTGAAAATGTTCACTATACTTCAGTGAACTTCATGGGGAGTGGTTTGCAAGCATAAAGCAACACATTCGACAAATTCAACGATAATGTCGGAAGAATCGCTCAAACCACAATTTAGAATTTAATAGCGATTCTCCTTCAACAACACATCTACTGTTTGTTGTAGCACCGAAACGTTTAAACACTTCACTTAAACTCAAAAAATTACGTTCCATTTTTATTCACACGAAATAAAACAACCAGTTTAAAGCTTCAAGGACGAGGATTACCTGAAATCCTCCATGTTTGTTGTGGTACCGTAGCGCCCTCTTCAAGAAGTTTTGTCGCCAATCGGCTGTTGATTGGTCAAATAGGTCACGTGGTTTCGGCGGCCATGTTTTTGCTAACCGTTTTGACAGCGTTCAAATGGTTACATTGTGATTGTAGTGTAATATTGTGAATAATTTCGATTTATGAAGAGTGAAGGTATTTATGTATACTTACAACATAATTTAAGTTGGTTGGAAGTGTTTTTATCTTGTTTTATCACTGATTGATCGAGTAAGAGTGGCAAGCTTTTAATTTATGAATTTACAGTTATTTAATCACTCCTATGGAATCAGATTGTAAAAATCAATTATTAGTGAACGTTCTTTTATGAATAAAAATAATTTGATTTGATGTTGATTTAAAATTAAGTTCTTTATTGTTTCTAGGTTATGCCTGGAAAAGTTTCCTGGAGATTCAGTTGGAAGGCAGAGTGGCTGATTTAAATAAAAAGAGAGAAATGGACTGTTGATTTTAACGTGCAAGACAAAAAAGGTAAGGGGCCTCCAAGGTTTTTATGTAGTAAATTGCATCTAATTTAAAAAAGGACGAATTAAAAATTAAAACTAATTATGGAGTGTCGTTAATGTTGGAGAGAGAAGGCGAGAATGGGAAAGTTCCAAGAGCGACAAGGAACACAAATACCACGTGGCTTTTGCCAATCGCGTTTAAATCTTCATCAGAAAACGTTATTTTTTACAAGATATGCTTTTGATGTAATAATAAACCGGATTGTAATTATATAAGTAAAACGCGATAGCAATAAAAGATGCAGTGATTTGGTCAAAAATAATTATACAATAATACCACAGAATAAAAATTTATTTTTCTGTCTGACACAAGTTTTGCATTATTTTATTTTTTTTCTAACCGACTCATTTGTAGAGTAATCCATTTTATGTTCCTGTTAAAACACAAGAAAGGGAAACTTTTGATCGCAGCTCAGGTACGGAGAGCGATGATTCTTCTATTCGGTCAGTTCGCTTTAAGAAATTAGCAGAAGTTTGTCATATTTCAGATTCTGAAGCGGCAGAAGCGCTCTTGGGAAGATTATCGTATCAGGCAAGTTCAAGAACTGGAGAAATTGCAAGGAGAACTACAACAAAGTTGCCCGTTACTAAAGCAGCCGAGATTAGGCTTTATTTTTTTGTTTATTGGTGAGGTTTATTGTAAAAATGGAAAGAGTTTTATTAATTTAATGTTATTTTCAGTGGTTTGTGCTAATTATTCATATCAATTAGCTCTTGTAAAGCTGTTTCACCTCAAAAGTCTGTTAGCTTTGATTCTGGCAGCATTTTTTCCAAGTAGTTTGGGAGATTGATTCTCATTGTCCAAATTTGCAGCCATCTGCTGAAGCATTCGTGGATTGGTAAGTGTTTATGAATAAAATACTTAGAAACATTAACATTTAAACAAACAAGCTCTTACTATTACCAAACATTACTATTTGTTTCCTGGTATGTAGTGTGAGACTTTCCATAATAGTTAAATAATAACACATACCTACCGAAAAATTTGTTATAAATAGTATTCTCAACTTTTATCACAATCTGTTGGAAAGCTTTTTTAATAGATATGAGTTTTTAATTCAAAAAGACGAGTTAAAAACGGTTGGCTAAAAAGTGCCTTAATAAAATCACTTATAAATGTACAATAAAATGATTCATAAATAAGTGGGTATTTAAATTAGCTAATGAAATTTTTATTCTGTGATAATACTATAAAATATAATTAATCACGCAATATTCGCAAATACATAGTACATATTGTACCGTTTCCCATTTTTTAGTTTTCCCCTGCATTATTGTTTCTCTCTGTACTCATTCCAGTTTTCTTCGTTTTTCGCACTCGGGCATTTTGTGTGCAATTTTTCTTCGGGATTTTCATTGTAGCACTATAAGCAACACTGTGTGAAAAGTCCGTTGAAAAATCGTTATTTAAAATTGATTTTATTTATTCTTTGTTAATAAATTAATTAAGTGAAACATTAAATTAAAACAAAATATAATTTCAAATTTCTGTTACAGAAAACCGCTCTACGCATTAAAGGGAAAGATGGCCAGGTACGATATTTCTTTTGTATTGATTAGTTTAAGGTTTCTCGGCATCCAGTAACTGAATTCACTGGTTTTGTGAGTATGAGGCAGTCTATTATGTTAAAAATAGACATTTTGAACGTGTCATATTCTCAGGTTTTTTTATTTCGATCAAATTAAGACTTGACTCTTCTTCAATCTGATGACAATATTTAATTAATGACGCTAATTATGTCACAACAAATTCTCAGTTTTTTCTTTGGTTTTACTATTAATGTGCAATTGAATCTTTTCGAAAGCAACTTAAGGCAAGAAAAGCAAATTTTTCGGTAGGCGAAACAAACTAAATAAATAGAACTACTACCGTTGCTTTTACAGTGAAGGAAATTTAAATTGAATTAAGCTGAACTACTTACGATTCATCACAAACACATGTTTAAATAATAAATAACTATTTACTGTATGTATGTATCCATGGAGAGCCTTTTTTTTTCTTTTTTTTGACTTATGTTATAATCCCCATTTTCAAAAAGTGTGCTAAATAAAAGCAATTCCATCTTGAATCTTAAAAGTCGGATTTCTTAGGTAAAACCATGCAAATTGCAGTGCACATTTTCATAAAGTGTGTTATGGTCTTGTTGCAGTTTTCGTTGCTTTTGCTGTTGCTGTTGTAAATTAACAATATTTTTTTGTAGACAAACCACCGCGAAGCTTGAAAATATAGAAAGTTTGGATTGCATGAAAATCTAGAAATGTTGGATTGCTTGAAAATGTATAAATTGTAGGTTCCTTGAACATATAGAAATTTTCGATTGCATGAAAATATAGAAATTGTGAGTTCCTTGAAAATGTAGAAATTTTAGATTGCTAGGAAATTAGAAATTTTGGACTGCTTGAAAATATAGGAATGTTGGATTGCTTGAAAGTATAGAAATTTTGGGTTCCTTGAAAGCATAAAAATTTTCGGTTCCTTGAAAATCTAGAAATGTTGGCTTGCTTGAAAGTATACAAATTTTGAATTGCATGAAAATCTAGAAATGTTGGATTGCTTGAAAATGTATAAATTGTAGGTTCCTTGAACATATAGAAATTTTCGATTGCATGAAAATATAGAAATTGTGAGTTCCTTGAAAATGTAGAAATTTTAGATTGCTAGAAAATTAGAAATTTTGGACTGCTTGAAAATATAGAAATGTTGGATTGCTTGAAAGTATAGAAATTTTGGGTTCCTTGAAAGCATAAAAATTTTCGGTTCCTTGAAAATCTAGAAATGTTGGCTTGCTTGAAAGTATACAAATTTTGAATTGCATGAAAATCTAGAAATGTTGGATTGCTTGAAAATGTATAAATTGTAGGTTCCTTGAACATATAGAAATTTTCGATTGCATGAAAATATAGAAATTGTGAGTTCCTTGAAAATGTAGAAATTTTAGATTGCTAGAAAATTAGAAATTTTGGACTGCTTGAAAATATAGAAATGTTGGATTGCTTGAAAGTATAGAAATTTTGGGTTCCTTGAAAGCATAAAAATTTTCGGTTCCTTGAAAATCTAGAAATGTTGGCTTGCTTGAAAGTATACAAATTTTGAATTGCATGAAAATCTAGAAATGTTGGATTGCTTGAAAATGTATAAATTGTAGGTTCCTTGAACATATAGAAATTTTCGATTGCATGAAAATATAGAAATTGTGAGTTCCTTGAAAATGTAGAAATTTTAGATTGCTAGAAAATTAGAAATTTTGGACTGCTTGAAAATATAGAAATGTTGGATTGCTTGAAAGTATAGAAATTTTGGGTTCCTTGAAAGCATAAAAATTTTCGGTTCCTTGAAAATCTAGAAATGTTGGCTTGCTTGAAAGTATACAAATTTTGAATTGCATGAAAATCTAGAAATGTTGGATTGCTTGAAAATGTATAAATTGTAGGTTCCTTGAACATATAGAAATTTTCGATTGCATGAAAATATAGAAATTGTGAGTTCCTTGATAATGTAGAAATTTTAAACACAAAACTTCGACATAAGGCAGAAACAGCAATTTCGGAATTTTATATTCTAATTAATAACTGGGTCAATTGCGATTATTCAATTACGGCATGGGGTCACAGTTTAAACCAAATTGGTCTGTCAGACCTCCATTTCAGAATTAAAAATAAATTGCGTTGTAGATTGAAAACCTCATATCGTTGCGCCTATACATATGCGATCCATCGTACACTCCTAGTAATTTATCACAACATGTATGCAACCCATCGTGCACACGCCAACAAATCACGGTTTTTATGTGACCCATCGTACACACACCTAGTAATTTGACGTTTTCAGTTTCATCGGTTTCCAACCCTGCAAAAATTACAAATTTGTTGACATCGAAGTGTGGACATTATTTACTTTAAGAAATTCAATGTAATCATTCGTATTTGTGATAAATTGAGAAAATCATGCAAACCAATACGTTACGCGGCGTTTTTCCAGGTCCCAGTAAGTAATTCCAACCCTTTACCTGTCAAATTTAACCAAAAGTCACTTTTAGAACCGGTTCATCGAAAAAATTTCATCAGGGAAAACATGAGGCACATAAAACGAATGCAGGGCCTCTCTCCGACGCCAGGCAAGGTCGACTCATTAGAACTGACGACCGGCCCGGCGACGACCGGCCCCATGAAGTCCATTTCCAACGCCCCTGCGACTAGATCGCGAAACAAATTGGGCGAATTGTCGATTCCGCTGTCGAAGTCGCACAAGAACCTGAAGCAACCCTCGAACAGGGAGAAGAAGCGGCCGGAGTCCTCCCAAGACAGCGGCCAGGTCAGCCGCCGCCTGGCGACGACCGCGGTGCAGACCGAGCAGACGGAAGACATCATCAAGCTGTATTCGATTGGGATCATTAAGTATCCGAGCAGTTCCGTGCTGAAGGAGCTGGCGGCCAAGCGGAGCCCCAAGAGGAGGCACCGCAGCCCGCTCGACCACGGGGACAGCATCGTGGTGTCGAACCCGCACAACGAGGAGCTCGGGGACGAGATCGGAGGTTTGAGTGAGGATGAGCGGTTGAGCGCGGCGAGTTTCTTAGGACGGACAAAAGTTCACGACATTCTAGGCCTGCGGCAGCACGACTACGTCAGGGAGAACGCGACGGTGGCGAAGGAGCGGCCGGCCAAGGCGGAGTCGGCGCGGGATCCCACGAAAGCGCCGCCGACGTACCAGAGGGGGGTTCTGCCCAAGTATATGAGGGACAGGAAGGAGGAGGCGGTCGGCGGGGAGGTGGATCCGGAGTGTCCGGAGGGGCACGTGCTGCTGCCGGAGGAGGAGAGGAGGGAGACGCTGAGAGTGCTCAGGCAGAGTGAGTGTGTCGTTTGTTTTTTTAAAGTTGAGGCTAAAACTGGCATAAACAACTTGTTTGGTTTTTTTGCCAGTTTTACGAGTTGCGAGCCGTGCGTTGTAAATGGGATGCTGGTACCGTAAAGTGCCAAATAGGCAGGGATCTCGGCGCAGGCACTTAAGTGACTTTTGGTGACTTTTCGTAAATTCAGTCACTTTTAGTTCCTTTTTCTAATTAGAAGTCACTTTTAGTCCCTTTTTCTAATAAAAAGTCACTTTTAGTCCATTTTTCTAATTAGAAGTCACCTTTAGTCCCTTTTTGTTCTATTTGTTAATGTCACTTAAGTGACTTTTGGTAACTTTTCATAAATCCAGTCACTTTTAGTCCCTTTTTCTAATAAAAAGTTACTTTTAGTCACTTTTTCTAATTAGAAGTCACCTTTAGTCCCTTTTTGTTCTATTTGTTAATGTCACTTAAGTGACTTTTGGTAACTTTTCATAAATCCAGTCACTTTTAGTCCCTTTTTCTAATAAAAAGTTACTTTTAGTCACTTTTTCTAATTAGAAGTCACCTTTAGTCCCTTTTTGTTCTATTTGTTAATGTCACTTAAGTGACTTTTGGTAACTTTTCATAAATCCAGTCACTTTTAGTCCCTTTTTCTAATAAAAAGTTACTTTTAGTCACTTTTTCTAATTAGAAGTCACCTTTAGTCCCTTTTTGTTCTATTTGTTAATGTCACTTAAGTGACTTTTGGTAGGTTTTCATAAACCTAGTCACTTTTAGTCCCTTTTTCTAATAAAAAGTTACTTTTAGTCACTTTTTCTAATTAGAAGTCACCTTTAGTCCCTTTTTGTTCTATTTGTTAATGTCACTTAAGTGACTTTTGGTAGGTTTTCATAAACCTAGTCACTTTTAGTCCCTTTTTCTAATAAAAAGTTACTTTTAGTCACTTTTTCTAATTAGAAGTCACCTTTAGTCCCTTTTTGTTCTATTTGTTAATGTCACTTAAGTGACTTTTGGTAGGTTTTCATAAACCTAGTCACTTTTAGTCCCTTTTTCTAATAAAAAGTTACTTTTAGTCACTTTTTCTAATTAGAAGTCACCTTTAGTCCCTTTTTGTTCTATTTGTTAATGTCACTTAAGTGACTTTTGGTAGGTTTTCATAAACCTAGTCACTTTTAGTCCCTTTTTCTAATAAAAAGTTACTTTTAGTCACTTTTTCTAATTAGAAGTCACCTTTAGTCCCTTTTTGTTCTATTTGTTAATGTCACTTAAGTGACTTTTGGTAGGTTTTCATAAACCTAGTCACTTTTAGTCCCTTTTTCTAATAAAAAGTTACTTTTAGTCACTTTTTCTAATTAGAAGTCACCTTTAGTCCCTTTTTGTTCTATTTGTTAATGTCACTTAAGTGACTTTTGGTAGGTTTTCATAAACCTAGTCACTTTTAGTCCCTTTTTCTAATAAAAAGTTACTTTTAGTCACTTTTTCTAATTAGAAGTCACCTTTAGTCCCTTTTTGTTCTATTTGTTAATGTCACTTAAGTGACTTTTGGTAGGTTTTCATAAACCTAGTCACTTTTAGTCCCTTTTTCTAATAAAAAGTTACTTTTAGTCACTTTTTCTAATTAGAAGTCACCTTTAGTCCCTTTTTGTTCTATTTGTTAATGTCACTTAAGTGACTTTTGGTAGGTTTTCATAAACCTAGTCACTTTTAGTCCCTTTTTCTAATAAAAAGTTACTTTTAGTCACTTTTTCTAATTAGAAGTCACCTTTAGTCCCTTTTTGTTCTATTTGTTAATGTCACTTAAGTGACTTTTGGTAGGTTTTCATAAACTCAGTCACTTTTAGTCCCTTTTTCTAATAAAAAGTCACTTTTGTTAGTTTTTGTTCTATTTGTTAATGTCAATTAATTGACTTTTGATAGGTTTTCATAAACCTAGTCACTTTTAGTCCCTTTTTCTAATAAAAAGTTACTTTTAGTCACTTTTTCTAATTAGAAGTCACCTTTAGTCCCTTTTTGTTCTATTTGTTAATGTCACTTAAGTGACTTTTGGTAACTTTTCATAAATCCAGTCACTTTTAGTCCCTTTTTCTAATAAAAAGTTACTTTTAGTCACTTTTTCTAATTAGAAGTCACCTTTAGTCCCTTTTTCTAATAAAAAATTACTTTTAGTCCCTTTTTCTAATAAAAAGTTACGTTTAGTCACTTTTTCTAATTAGAAGTCACCTTTAGTCCCTTTTTGTTCTATTTGTTAATGTCACTTAAGTGACTTTTGGTAGGTTTTCATAAACTCAGTCACTTTTAGTCCCTTTTTCTAATAAAAAGTCACTTTTGTTAGTTTTTGTTCTATTTGTTAATGTCAATTAATTGACTTTTGATAGGTTTTCATAAACCTAGTCACTTTTAGTCCCTTTTTCTAATAAAAAGTTACTTTTAGTCACTTTTTCTAATTAGATTTCTAATAAAAAGTTACTTTTAGTCACTTTTTCTAATTAGAAGTCACCTTTAGTCCCTTTTTCTAATAAAAAATTACTTTTAGTCCCTTTTTCTAATAAAAAGTTACTTTTAGTCACTTTTTCTAATTAGAAGTCACTTTTAGTCCCTTTTTCTAATAAAAAATTACTTTTAGTCCCTTTTTCTAATAAAAAGTTACTTTTAGTCACTTTTTCTAATTAGAAGTCACTTTTAGTCCCTTTTTCTAATAAAAAATTACTTTTAGTCACTTTTTCTAATAAAAAGTTACTTTTAGTCACTTTTTCTAATTAGAAGTCACTTTTAGTCCCTTTTTCTAATAAAAAATTACTTTTAGTCACTTTTTCTAATAAAAAGTTACTTTTAGTCACTTTTTCTAATTAGAAGTCACTTTTAGTCCCTTTTTCTAATACAAAATTACTTTTAGTCCCTTTTTCTAATAAAAAGTTACTTTTAGTCACTTTTTCTAATTAGAAGTCACTTTTAGTCCCTTTTTCTAATAAAAAATTACTTTTAGTCACTTTTTCTAATAAAAAGTTACTTTTAGTCACTTTTTCTAATTAGAAGTCACTTTTAGTCCCTTTTTCTAATAAAAATTACTTTTAGTCCCTTTTTCTAATAAAAAGTTACTTTTAGTCACTTTTTCTAATTAGAAGTCACTTTTAGTCCCTTTTTCTAATAAAAAATTACTTTTAGTCCCTTTTTCTAATAAAAAGTTACTTTTAGTCACTTTTTCTAATTAGAAGTCACTTTTAGTCCCTTTTTCTAATAAAAAATTACTTTTAATCCCTTTTTCTAATAAAAAGTTACTTTTAGTCACTTTTTATAATTAGAAGTCACTTTTAGTCCCTTTTTCTAATAAAAAATTACTTTTAGTCCCTTTTTCTAATAAAAAGTTACTTTTAGTCACTTTTTCTAATTAGAAGTCACTTTTAGTCCCTTTTTCTAATAAAAAATTACTTTTAGTCACTTTTTCTAATAAAAAGTTACTTTTAGTCACTTTTTCTAATTAGAAGTCACTTTTAGTCCCTTTTTCTAATAAAAAATTACTTTTAGTCCCTTTTTCTAATAAAAAATTACTTTTAGTCCCTTTTTCTAATAAAAAGTTACTTTTAGTCACTTTTTCTAATTAGAAGTCACCTTTAGTCCCTTTTTGTTCTATTTGTTAATTTCACTTAAGTGACTTTTGGTAACTTTTCATAAATCCAGTCACTTTTAGTCCCTTTTTCTAATAAAAAGTTACTTTTAGTCACTTTTTCTAATTAGAAGTCACCTTTAGTCCCTTTTTCTAATAAAAAGTTACTTTTAGTCACTTTTTCTAATTAGAAGTCACTTTTAGTCCCTTTTTCTAATAAAAAGTTACTTTTAGTCACTTTTTCTAATTAGAAGTCACTTTTAGTCCCTTTTCCTAATAAAAAGTCA
Source organism: Dascillus cervinus (assembly GCA_949768715.1). Lineage (NCBI taxonomy): Eukaryota > Metazoa > Arthropoda > Insecta > Coleoptera > Dascillidae > Dascillus > Dascillus cervinus. The sequence continues at coordinate 42,058,375 of OX458323.1, read as the reverse complement.
GTTTTAACCCCTATTTGTAGGACAGGAGATGTAATTTTTTATTTGTTTTTAAAGTTGAGCGTAAAAATGTCAAAAACAAATTTTTGTTTGTTTTTAACCCATCAAGTAAGAAAGGAGGGAAACACTGAAAGTATCCAGGCAGAAAAAGTTCCAAAATGTTTTTTTTGATTTGAAATTATTTCCTGAAATTGTTTTTAAAGTTGAGGCTGAAAATGACAAAAAAAATTTTTCTTTTTTTACCCAAGTACCGGCGTCCTATTTGTAGGACAGGAGGTGTGACATTTTTTAATTTGTTTTTAAAGTTGAGCCTAAAAATGTCAAAAACGATTATTTTTTTTTAACTCATTAAGTAACAAAGGAGGGAAACACTGAGAGTACTCAGGCAGAGTATGTGTCACTTTGAGGGTTTTGGGTTAATCCGTTGAGTTCCAAAATGCTTTTTTTTTATTTGAAATGTGAGTTTGTTTTTAAAGTTGAGACTAAAAATGAGAAAAATTTGTTTTTGTTTGTTTTTAACCCATCAAGTACCAGTGTCCTATTTATAGGACGGGAGGTGTGACATTTTTTTATTTATTTTTAAAGTTGAGCCTAAAAATGTCAAAAATAAAATTTTATTTGTTTTTAACTCATCAAGTAAGAAAAGAGGGAAACACTCAGGCAGAATAAGTGTCACTTTGAGGGTTTTGAGTTAACTCGTTGAATTCTAAAATGTTTTTTTTTAATTTGAAATTGTTTCGTTAATTTGTTTTTAAAGTTGGGCCTAAAAATGACAAAAATTTGTTTTTGTTTTTCTTTTTTAACTCAAGTACCAGCGTCCTATTTATAGGACAGTAGTTGTAACATTTTTTTATTTGTTTTTAAAGTTGAGCTTAAAAATGCCAAAAGCAAGATTTTGTTTGTTTTCAAGTAAGAAAGGAGGGGGGAAATGTTTTTTTATTATTTGGAATTGTTTCGTGACTTTGTTTTTAAAGTTGAGGCTGGAAATGACTAAAATTTGTTTTTATTTTGACCCAAGTACCAGCGTCCAATTTATAGAACAGAAGATATAACTTTTTAATTTGTTTTTAAAGTTGAGCTTAAAAATGACAAAAATTTGTTTTTGTTTTTTTTTACCCATCAAGTACCAGCGTTTTATTTATAGGATAGGAGTTGTAACATTTTTTTATTTGCTTTTAAAGTCTAGCCTAAAAATTTCAAAAACGAGTTTTTGTTTTTTTTTAACGTATCAAGTACCAGCGTCCTATTTATAGGACAGTAGATGTGACATTTTTTTTTAAATCATTGATAAGCCTTTTTTATTAAGTCACTTTTTTTGCATTTTTTTATTTAAGTTGTTGTTTCCATTTTGTTTATAAATAAACATTGTGTTTTTAACATCAAACTGAAATTCCAGTCCACAAAAATAGTTTTCCTCTTCAATTGGGTTTTGGGTTAACTCGTTGAGTTCCAAAAAGTTTTTTTTATTAATTTGAAGCTGTTTCGTGAATTTGTTTTTAAAGTTGAGCTTAAAAATGTCAAAAACGAGTTTTTGTTTTTTTTTTAACCCAAGTACCATCGTCCTATTTATAGGACAGGAGATGTAACATTGTTTTTTAATCATTGATGCGCCTTTTTTTTATCAAGTCACTGTTTTTTGTGCATTTTTTATTAAGTTGTTGTTCTTGTACAGTCAAAATTATTTTATCGACATCAAAATTTATAATACAGTCCACAAAAAAAGTTTTCCTCTTCAATTTACCATCAACTGCATAAACTGCAAGAGAAGAAAACCTCTTGTTTGAAAAATGCATAAAACACTAACTTGATAAAAGAATGAAAAAAACAGTGACTTGATGAAAAAATGTAAAAATCCCGTTGACTTGATAAAAAAAAATGCAAAAAAAACGGTGATTTAATAAAAAAAATGCAAAAAGCAGTGACTTGATAAAAAAAAATGCAAAAAACAGTGATTTGATTAAAAAAAAAAGCCAAAACCAGTGACTTAATAAAAAAATGCAAGAAACAGTGATTTGATAAAAAAAAAGCCAAAACCAGTGACTTAATAAAAAAATGCAAGAAACAGTGACTTGATAAAAAAGGCCTATTAATGATTTTAAAAAAAAATGTTACATCTCCTGTCCTATAAATAGGACGATGGTACTTAATAATGGGTTAATTCGCATTTCAGGTTACGCCGACCGAATTCAAGAACTTAACTCGATGCCCGTAAGGAGCGACACATTGAGAATGCGAAAGAGGAAAATGGAAATCGAGCAGGAATTAAAAAAGATCGACGAAGGCATAAAGGTTTTCCAGAGACCTAAAGTTTTCGTCAAAATCAACGCGTGATAAAGGAAACTCGCTGCGGAAATTGTGTAAAACTTGCATATATAAATATTTTTGCACTTTGTACCGGTTTCAATGAACTTATAGTTGATATTTTCAATAAATTATTGTGATTGTTACGATTTGGGTTTTTGTTTTAGGTTAGGTTAATTTCTTAATTTATTTAATTACCTCAAACTGCCCCTAAATTTACATTGTTTACCGACTTGCATATAAATATTTTTGCATTTTGTTTATATTTTCAATAAATTATTATGATTGTTACAATTTGGTTTTTTAGGAAGTTACTACTTTCCAAAAAACCCATTTAGTGAAGTTACTTCAGAAAACAATTCATAAATAATTCCCAGTTTGAGATTTTGCCTCGAAATTAAAAACTGTCATAAAGTATAGCTAAATTTGCATCATTTACTGAACCAGTTCTGTAAACGTGACTTGCATATAAATATTTTTGCACTTTGTTTATATTTTCAATAAATTATTATGATTGTTACAATTTGTTTTTTTAGGAAGTTGCTACTTTCCAAAAAACCCATTTAGTGAAGTTACTTCAGAAAACAATTCATAAATAATTCCCAGTTTGAGATTTTGCCTCGAAATTAAAAACTGTCATAAAGTATAGCTAAATTTGCATCATTTACTGAACCAGTTCTGTAAACGTGACTTGCATATAAATATTTTTGCACTTTGTTTATATTTTCAATAAATTATTATGATTGTTACAATTTGTTTTTTTTAGGAAGTTACTACTTTCCAATAGTGAAGTTACTTCAGAAAACAATTCATAAATAATTCCCAGTTTGAGATTTTGCCTCGAAATTAAAAACTGTCATAAAGTATAGCTAAATTTGCATCATTTACTGAACCAGTTCTGTAAACGTGACTTGCATATAAATATTTTTGCACTTTGTTTATATTTTCAATAAATTATTATGATTGTTACAATTTGTTTTTTTTAGGAAGTTACTACTTTCCAATAGTGAAGTTACTTCAGAAAACAATTCATAAATAATTCCCAGTTTGAGATTTTGCCTCGAAATTAAAAACTGTCATAAAGTATAGCTAAATTTGCATCATTTACTGAACCAGTTCTGTAAACGTGACTTGCATATAAATATTTTTGCACTTTGTTTATATTTTCAATAAATTATTATGATTGTTACAATTTGTTTTTTTAGGAAGTTGCTACTTTCCAAAAAACCCATTTAGTGAAGTTACTTCAGAAAACAATTCATAAATAATTCCCAGTTTGAGATTTTGCCTCGAAATTAAAAACTGTCATAAAGTATAGCTAAATTTGCATCATTTACTGAACCAGTTCTGTAAACGTGACTTGCATATAAATATTTTTGCACTTTGTTTATATTTTCA